>JANHAO010020317.1:0-12889 GCA_026873985.1 Saraca asoca | reverse complement strand
ATTTTAAAATTTTAATTTATTATCTTTTATTTGTACAAGAAAATACATATAAAATTATAATTATTTTACATTATAATTATTCATGCATCATTCACATAATATCATTCATGTATTATTCTTATTTTATCAACTACTTTCTTAGTTCTATTTTTTTTTCTGCTAGAAATAACTAAGCTATTACTTACCTACCTAGAGTTGGAAACCTAAAGATTGAAGAGTGCAAGCAATAACAGTGAGCATTGATTGGTGAAGTTACTCACTGAATTGAGGTTACATACTTACATATTTTGGAGGTAAGTTTCTTAGTCAATAATTTATTTTATTGCTGTACGTAGAGGTTGAAGAAGCAGAATGAGCTTTAAGTGTGATAGCTGAATTGGATTTAGAGTGATTGCTTATTGAGGAGTAAGGGGTGTTAATTGAAATTGATTGTATTTTTATGATCGAGCTTTTTAATGAATTGTCCTGTCTTAAATATACTTATACTTTTAGAAAAACATATTGTTGTATGAGAAGTTCAGTCCTGAACAGGCTCTCGAGCGGCTCAAGAACAACGAAGGAACTAGCCTGAGAAAATGATCAGATCGCCACGACCTCAGGTTGCTTTGCGACGTGATCCCTGCGGCTCTAGCTCGCAGGCTGCTAAGCGAGCTCGACCTCAACTCTATTACTCACAAACGAGCTAGTGACTTGGCTAATGGAGTGTAACTTGCGACCTGAGGACCCGATAGAAGATTAAATTCTGTCTTGCCCTAACAGATACATGGGGTCCCGCTTGCAGCAACTAAAAGCAGAAATTTAGTCTATATATTTTATCTTGTATAATAAATGCTGATGTAATAGATTTACTACATAGGTAATTACCATTATAGCCTTCTTTCCTCTATAAATATGGGGGAGGAGCCCCATTGATGAGAAAGATCTCGATGCCAAAGCTCTGCAAAAATAGAGATAATACATTGTAAAAATACTATCTTAATAACACATTACCGTGGACGTAGGGTCCAGTGCTTTCTGGATTTGGCCGAACCACGTTAAACCGGTGCCTCCTTCTTCCCTACTCTTCCCTTCATTTCTGTCTGTTCTGTTGCTCTGTTCTATCCAAATCGACTGTAGGTAGAGATCCTATAAGAATCCCCCTGTTGGTTGGAGTTTAGAGCATTACCAAAATCCGACGTCAATATTTTGGCGTTGTTTGTGGGGATCTCACCTATTCTGGTTCATCTCCACTGCAATGGCCAAGGGAAGAGTCACCAGAACCTCGAGTGCACAACTCCATCCTTCTGATGGTCATGTTTTGAGAATGGACTCATCTACTGCCCTTGTCATTAGAGCAGCTACCGGCATCCCTCCATCCGATTTAGCATAATCAGTCCTCATCACCGACAGCACCAATGGACCACAGACCTGGCTCCATCGCTAGGAGAAACTTGAGTACATGATGGGAGAACTGACTAAAGCAGTCACGTTGTTAGCACAAGGTGCGCAGAGACAAGCGGAAGTCCTGATGCTTGTAAATGTTCCTCAGTAGCAACAAACCTGACATCTGGGTGATCTTGAGCAGGGCAATACTCAAGCTCATTGCTCACAAGAGCAGACCCCGATTCATAGTTCTCGAGATGATGGAGACCAAAGCACCTAGCGATCATCCAGCCAGCATTTTGGGGTGTGAAGCTTGTTAGTTGGAGAGCTGTTTCAAAAGATGGCTCAATTGGAGGAATGCCTCCAAACTCCGGGTGATCGAGCTCGCTATGAGGAACGATCACCACTCTCTAAGGAGATCAAAGCTTGGATTGTCCCTCTCAAACTTGGGATCCCTACGATCCCGTTATATAACAGGGATTTTGATCTGTATGATCACTTGGAGGCGTTCAACGTTCAGATGGACTTGCAGACAACTGACTCATTGGTTAAGTGTGGGGTGTTTCTGGCCACATTAGGAGGTATATCTCGAGCTTGGTTTAGAAGCCTCCCAACTCACTCGATTGGTAGTTGGGAAGACTACCAACAGAAGTTCATTAGCCAGTATCAAGCATTGAAGAGACAACTAGTATCCCCTGCCACCTCGCTATGGTTTTTCAGCACAAGCATGAATCGCTTAAGGACTATATTGCTAGATTCAGGCTCGAAGCCAATTCGGTGGAAAACCCATATGAGGAAACCATGTTGGCCACCATCTTTGCGGGACTTTGCAAAGATGGAAAGCTGTATAAGAGTTTGTACAAGTCCCTAGTGAAGGACCTCACCAAATTTTATGAGCGAGCTGCCAAACAGGACAAATGGGAAGAGACCTTCAGCTTGGGTAGGTCTGACAAGAAGGATGAGAAGGGCGACTCCTCTCGTGGCAAGAGGAGAAGCGATGTGGATCAAGGTAATCACTTCGCTGGGCGGACGGCCAAGAAGCCCAAAAAGCTCAAAGGTGAACAACCCCAGTATTTGAACTATCATGAGCAATATAGCGTACTTATACTCTCAAGACAGAATCTATTTGGAGGAAATAGATAGGGAAAATTTCAGAAGGCCTAGATCTCTGAAGACTCCATTTAGGCAAAGGAACAAGGATGAGTTTTGTGCCTATCACAATGAGGCTAGCCATGGGACCTTAAACTGTTTGGCCCTCAGGAATGCAATTGAAAACTTGATCAAGAGGGGCCGCTTAAAGGAATATGTGGTGCAGCCTACGGGGCAGCCATCCCCACATCTTCAATGTAATGCTGGCCAAGAGCCGGGGGGCTCGATCCGAATCATACATTGATAATGTATCTTAAAGAGAGTGAACATATATGTACTTTCTTTTGATTTATTTGAATCTGTCCGATTGGCCTGATCTCTTTATCCTGCTTTCTGCTATCAAGTTCTCTCTTTCTCTGCAGCTCGCATGTGGCTAACTTTCCTAAACTCCTTGAAGGATCGTTATGCCAGTGTAGATGCGTGCTTCCTGAGGTGCAGAGACACTAAAAAATACTCGTTATGCTAGCGTGGCTACGTGCTCGTTGAGGTACGGAGGCACTAAAAAACACTCATTATGCCAACACGGCTGCGTGCTTCCTGAGGTGCGGAGGAACTAAAAAATATTCATTATGCCAGTGTGGCTACATGTTTGCTGAGGTGCAGAGGTACTAAAAAACACTCGTTATGCCAACTTGGCTGCGTGCTTGCTGAAGTGCAGAGGCACTAAAAAACACTCATTATGCCAGCATGGCTGCATGCTCGTTAAGGTGCGGAGGCACTATAAAACACTCGTTATGCCAGTAAAGCTGTGGACTCGCTGAGGCGCGGAGACGCTCAAAATAAATTCACTTATTTGGGTGCAAGATCAACCACCCAACGAGCACAAGATCGCTCATTTATCAATTTCATAGCTCTCATGCAAATTCAATTAAGTCGCAGCTCTCATGTGCACTTATCTGTTTGTTTGGCCACAGGATCAGCCCGAGCACGGGATCGCTTACGTGTAGGTCACTCAGATAGTTCAAACCAGAACGTTTGTTAAAGAAAATGACAACAACTGATAAAAATCATAGAAAAGTAATTTCATTCATTAAAAGACCTCAACAAGGCAGGATTACATTTGAAAGCTCTGAGTATAGACTAAACCAAATACAAAGGGAAAAACCTATGACTAAGAAGAAGGGTCAGCCACGAGGAGCTGCGCCTCAGTTTATTAGGGACCGCGCATCGCAACTTTCTTTTTCCATTGCATAATCAGCAGTAGCGCTGCATCCCTTCGTCTCTAACCACCTGCACCTCCTGAAGAAAGCGTATCAAAAAGTCTCAGGAGGTTGGCCGATCGAACAATTGCCTCACGGCGGAGCCAGGAGGACACAATCTGGGATCCATGCGAGATCCTTACATGTTACCAAGGGAGATAAGTCTTCTGAGTTGCATATGTAGCAGACCATACAAGCCTCTGAGGAAGGACAAAATATCGAAAACAATGGAGGTTTATCGGGAAAGTCCATGGCTTGAATGAAGAAGCAAAAAAGAATTGTGTTTACCTTATATAGAGCTAGGAATGTCTCTATCGAAGAATCTGGAACCATTCCCCCAACCGTCATCATTAATGGCCTCAAAAAAGGCTTAGTTGACTCAGTAATGGCCGCCGGACACATGCCACGGGAGACGTGGCCTAGTGCAAATAGAATGACAGTCTTGGGAAAAGGCTGATGATTCAGAAATTGAAGAGTTTTAACTCCCAGCCCATAAAGTGAATTGCAAGTTAGGGGGCTAATGTTGTATGAGAAGTTCGATCTTGAACGGGGCCTCGAGGACTCAAGAACAGCAAAGGAACCAGTCCAAGGAAATGATCAAATCACCACAACCTCAGGTCGCTTCACGAGGTGATCCCTACAGCTCTAGCTCACGAGCTGCTAAGCGAGCTCGACCTTAGCTCCATTACTCACAAATGAGCTAGTGACCTAGCTGATAGAGAGTAACCTGTAACTTGAGGACCCGATAGAAGATTAAATTCTGTCTTGCCCCAATGGATACATGGGGTCCAACCTGTAGAAGACAACCTGTAGCAGTCGAAAGCAGAAATTTAGTCTGTATATTCTATCTTGTACAATAAATATTGATGTAATAGATTTACTGCATAGGTAATTACCATTGTAGTCTCTTTTCCTCTAGAAATATGGGGAAGGAGCCCCGCTGATGAGAGAGATCTCGATGCCAAAGCTCTACAAAAACAAAGATAATACATTGTAAAAATACTGTCTTAATAACACACTACCAAGGACGTAGGGTCTAGCGCTGTCTGAATTTGGCCGAACCACGTTAAATCGGTGCTTCCTTCTTCCCTACTTTTTCCTTCATTTCAGTTTGTTCTATTGCTCTGTTCTATCTGAACCGACTGTAGGTAGAGATCTCGTAAGAATCCCCTTGTTGGTTAGAGTTTGAAGCATTACCAAAATCTAACGTCAACAGATATTATAAAGGAAAATTTTTTATTTTTATTAATTAGCATGACTGTTAGAAAAAGTTAGGATAAGTCTTTGTTGATTAGTTTAATTTGAATCCAAATAGGCAAGTGCCTACATCATCATAAGTGGATGTATAATAGATTTCTTGATGAAGGTGGTGGATATACATATGAGTTTCTAAGTGGTGTTGAAAGCTTTCTTTCTTATTCGATGCAACAACCAAGCTATAAAAAAGATAGTGTAATTAGATATATGTGCAATAAAACATAAAAATAAGAAATTTTATCTTGTAGATGACGTTAAAATTTGTCTTTACAAGTGTGGGTTTATGGATAATTATTGGTATTAAACTGCTCATGGTAGGTTGATCCAAAAACGGTTGGGTGCGAAGGAGTTCAATCTAATGCTGGGGGAATGTATGATATAGAGCCATCTAATAGGTTTGAGAATATGATCTTTGATGTTGGTCATTTGTACTTTGGAGAGAACTTTTAGTCTGACCAAGATGAGTCCTCGAATGAAGAATCTAAAGGTTTTATGATATGTTAGAAGTTGCCTAACAACCATTGTGGCCAAGGTGCGATAATCATACTGAGTTGTCATGGGCAATGAGAATGCTAAGTATCAAATCATACTTTAATCAACCACAAAGATGCTTTGAGTAAATCATGCAACTTTATGCAGAGTCACATACATTTAATAATCTTGTTCTATCTAACTTGCATGAAGACAAAAAAATTAGTTCAGAAACTCAGGCACAAAAAAATTGATTATTATGTGAATGGTTGCATGATTTACAATAAGGATGGTATCAATGAAAGACAATGCAAGATTTGTCGTGCCCCCTATTATAAATAGCGTAGGCTTAATAAGGATGGAGGAAAAAAGTACCATTTAAAAGGCTTTATTATATGCTACTTATTTCTAGACTTCAGAGATTATATGCATCAATGAAATCAACGCCACACATGAGGTGGCACCATAAGCATCATACAATAGACAAAGTAATGTACCATCTATTAGATAGAGAAGCGTTGATGCACTTTGATCATACATATCCCTAGTATGCTACTGAGCCTAAAAATGTTAGGCTTGGCTTATGTTTAGATGGATTTACTCCATAGACTCAATCTGCTATGCCATATTCATGTTGTCCAATAATTGTCACTCCTTACAATCTTCCTCTGAAAATGTGCAATACTCCTCCATATATGTTCTTGACATTGATCATTCTAGGTCCTAATATTCCTAAAAGTAGAATTGATTTTTTCTCTAACCCTAGATTGATAAGCTATTACAGTTGTGGCATAAGGGTGTATTAACCTATGATATCTCCACCAAGCAAATTTTTTTCTTGAGAGCAAATTTGATGTGGACAATTGATGACTTTCCAACATATGAGATGATGTCTAGATGGATGACAGCTGGCAAGTTAGGTTATTTGATATGCATGGAACAAACTAATGCATTCACTTTGAAAAATGGAAGAAAGCAATCATGGTTCTATTGTCATCAAATGTGTTTGAGTCCTGATCATCCCTTTGGAAGGAACAAAGATGCCTTTGTAAAAAAATAAAGTAGACCAATTAGACCCTCTTATTAGGCTTAATGGCAACTAGTTGTGGGAGAGAATTTGCAATTTTCCATAAGTAACCAAAATTTGGCCAATTAGGTTGCCTGAGTATGGCATGACTCACAATTGGACTAAATGAAGTATATTTTGGGACTTGCCATGTTGGAGAAGTAACTTGGTCTGCCATAACCTTGATGTAATTGATGTTGAGAAAAATGGTTTTGATAATATATTTAACACTGTCATGGACATTAAGGGCAAGCTGAAGGATAATGTGAAAGCACACTTGAAAGAATATTATAGAAGAAGGGAGTTGGAGCTACAAGAATAGACCAATGGGAAAATTTACAAACCTAAGGCAAAGTTTGCATTAAACATAGATCTGAAAAGATAAGTGTGTGAATGGGTAAAAGAATTACACATGCCTAAAAATTATACTTCAAAATTAGATAGATTTGTGGATGTTAGGGATAGACTAATCTTTGGAATAAAAAGTCATGATTGTCATGTGTTTATGGAATGCTTAATGCCAATGGTATTTCATGCACTAATTGATTGTATATGGAAGCCTTTGACTGGATTAAGCATTTTTTTTAAAGACATTTTCCTAACTGTATTATGAAAGGAAAATTTGCAACATATGCATGAGAGCATCCCTATCATCATATGCAAATTGGAAAGAATATTTCCATCATGGTTCTTTGATGTTATAGAGCATCTACCAATCCATTTACATATGAAGGTGGTTCTATTCAATAACGATGGATGTACCCTGACGAAAGATTTCTTAATAAGTTGAAGGAGAAAGTAAAAAGCAAAGCCCATCTTGAGAGATCCATTTGTTAGGCATATTTGATTTAAGAAATAGCATATTTTTGCTAGTATTATTTTAAGCCTTATATCTAGTCAAATAGCACAAGAGTCAGGAGAAATGATGATGGTGGTGCAGATGAAATTGTAGCTTCTACTCTATCAATTTTCAATCTTCCTAGTCAACCATCCGATGCATGTTCATCAAGATATATGCAACCAACTGCGTTGAATGCTTCCCATTCATATGTCTCGTTAAATTGTGATGAGGTTGAACTATACAAAAAGCAAGTATTAATCGAGTTATACATGTATCATTCTTGATGTTAATGTGTAACTTTTAATCTAATGCTTTGGTAATATATTTTCATAGCACATTCATTCAAAGGTTGAAGATGATGCATCAAAATTTTATGGACCCTATATAGAAGAAAGACTTGCTCACCATTTTTGAAAGTGGTTTCAAGATTTTGTAAGAAGTCTAAGATTTCCTATCTATATATGTAGTATCAAATTGATGTTATGCTTCTTAATTAATTATAATAATAATGTCTCCTTTCTATAGGTCTTAAATCTAGAAAATGGTGTGAATAATCAATGTTTACTTGATTTAGCATATGGTCTATCTAGAAAGGTTAGGATATGGCCAATTTATTTTGTAAATGGGTACAAGTTCCATGCTTCATCATGTAGTGAAGGGAAGAAGACAAATAATAGTGGAGTTTGCGTAAAGGGTACATGAAACATTAACATTAGTGAAGATGAATTTTATGGGATTCTTAAAGAAGTTATGGAAATTGATTATCTTAGTGTGCCCATGAAAAGGTTAGTTTTATTTGCATGTGAGTGGTTTGATCTAATGATTGATCATGAAATGAAGATTTATAAAGAGTATGGAATAGTGAAAGTGAAGCATACTAGAAAAATGTTTAAAATATGATCTGTTCTTATATGCACACCAAGCAACATAGGTATATTCTACATCTTATATGAAATCAATTAGAGAGAATCACAATTGGTGGGTTGTAATTAAAATCAAGCCAAGAGGTATGGTTGAATGCAATATTACATTGGAAAGTGCTTATCAAAACAAGATAGTATCCACTATTCGACCAATACTTGAGTTAGATCATATTGATAGTTTGCATGACATCAATGGTGGACTAGAGGAAGTTGAGCCTCCTACTTTAGTAGAAGATGATATTGTGGAAGAAGATGAAGAATCAAGAAATTAAGACAAAGAACCTGACTATACAGATTCAGATAATTCAGTAGAAAATAGTAATGAAGCTAATCAAATAAATTACATTAACTCTGATTGATAGGTTGCATATATAATTGAATGCATTTATATCATATTTGCCAGCATTTTTTATGTTTCATGTATATCTATATTTTTTTACATGCCTATTTATTTATATGAATTTTATTTAATATAGATGGCATCAAGAAAAGGTATAGAAAAGGTGAAACCAAAGTCAAAAAGGAATCTTTCCATCCCGTCATCCTTATTAGAGCCACCCCTGCTAGGTTACCATCTGATAGTAGTTTCTTATCATCTTATATGTTTATGCTTACTCCTGGTATGTTGTCTCCCATCCACCCCTTTCTCAGTATGGTGCCACCCACCCAGTCCCCAACTAGTATGGCACCTCCCACCTAATCCCTTGATCTTGGTATGCACTTCTTATGTAGTGTCATTTTGGAATGGCATTCTTCCAACCCCATCTTATGGCGTCTTCCACCCAGTATTCTCCTATGGAGCCTCCCTCCTAACTTTCTCACCAATCACCTCACACATCTGCCTTCCAATCTACTTCCGCTTAGACAGCATCGATTAGCATTTGTGTAGGCCATCAACAGTTTAATTTCAAGCTTGATGAAAACATAATCCTCATACTTGGTGGAAAGTGAGTATCCAAAGTCTTATTTAAATGTTTATGCATATAAATAATTTTAGACTATTTATGTCATGATATTTTCAAACTATGCAACAGGTTTTATCCCATAGAAGAGCCCGTGCATAGAATCAGGGAGATTGTGCAGACAAAGTTTAATGAAGCATGACCAAAAGGGACAAGCATTCTGTAAGAGACATGACGGATGTCGTTTGAGAGGGAATTTTCAGTATTTCACACTTGCATCCTTTAATTTTTTTTTTGGCTCATGTGTATGACTTTAATTTATAAAAGTACTACAAATAGACCCTACCAATCATTTAGTGCTGTGAAAGTCTTTTAACCATCAAGGGTCAAGAATGTTGTCACATGCATTCAATGAGGCTTAAGAAAAGAAAAAACTAATTAGATTAATGATTTTTTCTGGGATAATCTGCTAGCTCACTAAAATGATATAGATTTTAAGAAGCTATAAGAACAAAATAGGAAGAATTGAGATGAAAATCTAGGTGCACCTTTTCATTGTGGAGGCTATATATTGGTGATGTAGCATGTCCTCAAATATGTAAGTAAAACTTTATATATGTACTTTGATTTAGTTGTGTACAAGTGTTACAAGTTGTTTACAATGTTAAATATGTGTAAAATAGTAAAAACAAATTGGAATGAAGGCTCAATTTCCTAACATGTTTCTTATCCTACATAAGAGGAAGAAGAAGAATGTGGGGCATGGGGTGGACCCTTATGCTGCTAAAAAATATATAAATTATTTACTTAGTTAAGTTTAAATAATTCCACTTTACTTTTGGTTTATGTAAGTTCTTAGACTTCTTTTTCATATTTCATTTTCGTCTTCAAGATTCTTTTAGTAAAGAAAAGTAAAGATTGTTGTCCACTCAAGCATCAATAAAAGGGAGTAGTGGTGATCTAGACACTGCAATCTCTATGCCATTTGATCCTCAGTTGTGAAGGCAGGTTCTAGGAGAAAAAAAAAGGTCAAGTTTATGGGATGGAATGGGATCACAAGCATACATAATGTGGTTAGTAGTGCATCACATTGGAGGCTCTCTTCTTCTTCACAGAGATAAAATGAGATGGAAAAGAAGATGGACACTTTGCAAGAAAGTGTGAATTACTTAATGCAACATTTTGGACTTCACTAGCCATCACCTATGCAACAGCCTCCTTTGCCTTATGCACCATGGATGTAGCCTCCACTGCCTTATCCGCCATCTCAAATGCCTACTCCACCTTCTTATATCTCTCTTCCATATTATTATCCATGAATGCAGTTTCCTCTGGGACAACAGTTGACTCCACCATATTCTAGGATGTAGCTGCCACATCCAAGTGTATGGCTACATTATCTTAGAGTTCCATTATAGACTCAATTGCAAGCTCAAATCCCTACAATTGAAGATGCTGCTAAGAAGGAGGAAGAAGAGTATAAGGAAGATTTATGACGTTTTTCATGAGTTATTGTGACATTTTATAACGTAAAAAATATTTGAAACTTTTTAAGTGTTGAATGTAATAATTTGGTTAGGTTAGTATTGTAGATTTTTTACAAATGAGATGTTAATATTGTTATTGTATCAGGTGTATATGCAGAGGTCTTCTAGTTAAATATTTATTTTTTTGGTCACATCATAATTTTCAACATCCTTTTTGATGTATAAGGACATCAGAAACATTAATATGACATTCAACATCATTATTTCTGACGTCCATTTGACATATAAGGCTGTTGGAAATAATGATGTGGCATTACACATCAACATTTTCGACATCCTTTCTGACATAAATTTACGTTAGAACTCACGACATGGCATGCCACATCATTATTTTTGACGTCTGAAAACGTAAAAAAAAAATTTAAAATCAATGACGTGGCTTTGCCATGTCATCTAATCTTCTAACATCATCGCGTGTCAGAAAATATGATATGACAATCTATGTCATCATTTTGACAACTCTATACATTAGAATTGATAGATATGCATGCAATGTCATCATGTTTTTATCGAAAATTCTAGTAACATTGCCGCATCATATATTCTTGACTTCTAAAAGTGTCAGAAATTTCTAATATCTACAAACGTCGAAATTTTTTTTTAAATAATATTTTTTTGACGTCTATTATCCATCAGGAATGATCCAAACAGATTTTGGCAATTTTGGACACTTGCGTTTTTCTTGTAGTGCTTCTCAAACGGGCAGATGAACAAATAAGAATTACCACATCTCCTCAAGACCAGTTTGGTAATTATAACGTGTTGCACGTGGCCGCCGCATTTAGGCCTTCCGCTGATATTGATAGCAAAGTCCGCGCAGCTCTAGAAATGTGAAAAGAAATTCTATGGTTCAAGGTAATTCATTAATATTATTAGTAAATTAAGGGTTTTGTTTCCATATGCATTCAAGAAAAGTTGCATTTTTCCGTAAAAAAGTTATAACTTTTACATAAAATTTGAACCCTTTTACATAAATCTGATAAATTTTTTGTAACAACTTGTAAGCAATTAGAGCATGGAGTTGCAAGTTTTTTTTTAATAAAATCTCGTTACTACTGCGATCATATTTATAACACAAAAAATATTTTGACATTTCTATAAAAAAAAAAAAATCAAACTTTTATGAAAAATTTATGAAAAAAAGCAAGATTTTACAAAAAGAAAAAATTACGAAAATATGCATTGATACAAATTTTTTTCCGTAGGTACTGAACCATAAATCCTTAAATTAAATTTATCTGAACACATACGAAGAAAACAATTGCAAGAGGGGGAGAAAATTGCAAATCCCACACGTAAGCAAGCTACAACCGGAGATGGTAAAAAGCCTCATGAGTATTTACGGAAAGCCATAAGGCGCTGGTTGTAGTTGGTGAGATGGAAGCGAAAGAGACAGCTAATTTTCTAATAGTTGTGTCCACTCTCGTCATCGCAATCACGTTCGCAGCAGCCTTCATTGTTTCGGGTGGGAACAATCAGGACACTGGCTTACCCATCTTCTTAAACAGGACATTTTTTGAATACTTCAGCATAGCAGATGCAATATCACTTGTTGCATCCTCCACTTCAGTCTTGATTTCCATTAGCATCATCAGTTCACGTTATGATGAAAAGGATTTCCTCGTGGTGGCGCCCCTTAAGTTACTGGCGAACCTCTTCTTCTTGTTTTTGTCGGTGTTGGCAATCATCGCATTGGCAGTAACACAATTAAACCTCTTCTTTGATATTGTCGAGTTACATCTAGGATTTCTTAAAAATAACAATTTTGTAATTTTAATATACCTAAGTTCATATATTTTATAGGATTACATTATTTAGATTTATTGTCTACGAGTACAAATTTTAAATGTGAAAGTGTATATATTTATATCTGAGTAATTAATGTATGTAAAGTTTATATAATTCATTTATATTTGTCATATTGTCATTTTGAAAAATATATATATCTATTGTGTTTGTATATTAAGCAACTATGGTTAAGTGATTTTAAGTTAATAAGATCTACGAACCGCTTCAAGTTAATCACTCTTCCTCCAATAGGGTTTACTTCGATTCTCTTGATACCCTATTAAAATGACGGTGGAACACACTACAAGAATTTCAGAAAATTCCAACGGACAAAATCCGTTGGAAATCCGTTGGAATTTCACAAAAATCCGTAGGAATTTGGAA
>JANHAO010020316.1:0-12890 GCA_026873985.1 Saraca asoca | reverse complement strand
AGTCGTCACTGAAAGTTGAAAAAGTCGTCACTAAAGGTTTTAGTGACGACTTTTTAAGGCTTCAGCGACGACAAAAGTCGTCGCTGAAAGCCAAATTTCTTGTAGTGAGTCTAATCACATCTTAATTTGTTCATCTTACTTAATTGTTATAACATTCAATTAATTCAATTTAATATATAATTAAACTATAATAGTCCAATTTAAAAAATTCAACAGAGTATGGATTATAAATTTCTTCTTCTTTTTTTTTTTTGGGTTTCAATTTATTATTTATTTTCTTATATTTCCCCCGAATGTAAACATGTTATTTCCATTTCTTAGGGTTTTTAAATTTATTTTCCTATATATATTTATTTCAACCTAATCTGATTGGTTTTGATTTAGACATTTGCAAACTGTTTGATAGCTCAACATCTCTCTGTTTTGATTTAGACATTTGCCATACAAGAAAAACGCCCTTTTTATTAAGTTATCATTTATTGTTGTGAGTTATTTTTTATATATTAGAACTTGAATTTATTTTCATAGACATCAAATATTAGTTAGTTGATTTCATTATATAAAATTGTACTCATAATAATAAATTAAGATTTTTAGGTTGATAATTTGTTTTGTTTTTAAACATTATTTTCCATCTTTTTTTCGACCCATGCAAGGCACGGGAATTGCACGCTAGTTATGTGAAACCAAATGGATATTATTTTTATTCCTTAAAAATTATGTAATTAATTAAATTTATCAAATTGGGTTTGATGATGAG
The DNA here is from genome assembly GCA_026873985.1 of Saraca asoca. Classification (NCBI taxonomy): domain Eukaryota; kingdom Viridiplantae; phylum Streptophyta; class Magnoliopsida; order Fabales; family Fabaceae; genus Saraca; species Saraca asoca. Next base: position 12,130 of record JANHAO010020316.1, on the reverse strand, counting down.
TCTAAAATCCTAAAGAATTAGTCATCAGTCTCCTTTAGCAATGTTTATTGAAAAAATCAGGCCTTGGAACCCTAAATGATTTTTACTTGACTTGATCCCACTTGGGTGAAATTATAATATATTGCAAAACATTGTTTTAACTAATAAATTATGTTATGATGTGGCCAGTGTATAAGCAAGGGCAGCCTATGGACATTCCGCTACTCAAATGGGTTAGCCTTGTTGTCATAATCATATGGGGACAAAATGGAAGTCAAGTCAAAGGAAGTTGATGGAAGGACAAAAAACATGGTCAAAGGAACAAGGAAGACGAGCTGGCATATCAATTCTAAATATATATGGTCTCGGTTTGCTGTTGAATAGGAAATGTCTGCTGTCATAAAATGAAGGCAACCACTGGCTACAAATTGGAGGTTCAGACATGTGCAATTGCTGACATAATCGAAGGCTGAAGCATGGAATCAAAGCTGTCCAAATTAAAATGCCATTTCCGCTATCATAAAATAAGGCAACCGTTGGCTATATAAGGCAAACATTTCAGATCAAAGAGTCATACACCAACTGATATAAAGTTGGCATATAGCAAAACTTACCTAGCCTAATTGGAAGACTCCAACTGTTTGCTAAGGAGTTGCAAACGGTCGCCAAATACCAAGGGATCTCTTCAAGTCTATAAATGGAGCAATGGAGGATGAAGAATGGTGAAGTTGAGCACTAAAGCAAATAATAAAAGTATTTCAGCTTCCCATTCTTCTTCCTAGTGCAAAGAAAACTTGCATATTCTTGCTTGAAGGGTGAACCTTGAGTCACTGACATGAGATTAGCTTAAATGCATCCAAATTTGTCTTTTTTGTATTGATAAGCTAGTGATTAAGAAAGTGAGGTTTGTGCACTTTGTTTGATTCAGAGTTTGGTGAAATCTCACTGTGAGAGTGGGTGTTTGTTCAGCTAGAAAGATTGAGAGAATGAGGGTTGTTTACTTGTGAATCAATCTTGAAAGTTATACTTGTGAGTGGTGTGTGAATTGTAATAGATTTGGTCTTTGTGAAGACATACTTGGTTGGGAAGGTTTAAAGTGAGATAGCTGCTGTGAAACTTGAAAAATTAGTGGATTATACCTCAAGTGTCTATGGATTGAAACTTGGAAGGAGAGAGATAGATTCAAGAGAAATTTCTTCTAAACAATCAAATCTCTATAAATCTTGTGTCTCCTCTATATTTATATTTCAATATTTATTATTCTATTTTAACTAATTCTTGTGTAGGTTGCTTCTTTATTATCTGTTTGTTTAGCAGAACAAATAGCACACTAACATTGTTTTGTCTCTTGCTTATTTACATACTTCTTAAACAAAGCATAAAATTACTAATTTTTATGACATTATCTTAGTGCTAATTATCTTTTAATATATTGATTTGTCAATTCACCGCTCTTGGTCTTATTGTCCTATCAAGTTATATCCTATTTCTACAACCCCACGAGAATCTTTGACGTAAGAAGAGCTGTCTTTCTCTCTCTCTCTCTCTCTCTCTCTCTCTCTCTCTTTTGGCATTTACTTTTTTGGTCAATGTTACAAATTGAAAGTCACCAAACAGTAAATAAGACAAATACTGGACAATCTTCATCTAAAAGAAATAAATTAACACAAACATATTTTTGGCGAACAGCATATTTGGTTGTTGGCCCAACAAAAATTAGTTTCTTTCACTTATTTTACTTATTTTATTTTGGCAAATGACAATTGAGAGGCTTGATCACTTGTCTTGGAAAACAAATGGTTCTCTACTTTTCTAGGATTTCAAATTTCAGGAGCCACGAAAATGACATTCATTTAAAAAAAAATAAAAAAAAAAATTTTAGGAGGAACTTTAAAACCGTGCAAACTTTGAGTTGTTGATTTGATACTATTTGTGTGTAATTTTGGAACTATATAAATAGGTTGGTAAAAGCGCAATGAACACGTTCATTTGATAAGGATCCTATTCATTCAGGATTGAGGTCGTTGGAACAAGGCATCAGCTTAATAAATGCGAACTGAGGTTGCTAGTCAATAAGAGTCAAAGCAGCAATCTCAAGTTATTGAGGATGGGGCCTAGCCTGTAACTCGAAATATGTTTTCCCAGCCATCAATTTAGGAAAATTTTTTTAGTTACCTATTTTAATGGAAATCTGTTACAACCTTCAATTCAGGGAAATTCGTTTAATTGCCTATTTTAATGAAAATCCATTATTATCTGTAAGGTGATCAATTTAAGATTTTTTTTAGTTATTAAATTACATTCAAGCTGTAATACCCCAACCATTATAAAGGGGGATGAAATCATTGTACAAAAAAGAGAAAAAAAAAGATATATTGTTACTTTGCTGAAAAATACAAAGAAATAAAATAACTATGGATATATGTATTAAGTTCGGCTAAACCACGTTAAAAACTTTTATTGTCATCTTGTTCTTCCTCTCTTTCTCTATCTTGTGATTTTACACTCTCAATTGTAGTTTGGGGCTTTAAACTTTAGTTGACCGGATTTACACATCAATACTTTAGCGCTTGAAGGGGGGCCTTAAACTATATTCTCCTTGATTTTCTATCCAATTGCAGTGGTTAGGGGAAGAACCACCAAGAGTTCAGACACTGTCATTGACCAGCCAGAGGGTCACATGGAATAGTAATGGGATATATTACTAGTTGGAGGCCTAATTCTTCCTGTGGTAGGAACTTTCACTATCCCCACCACAATTGATGCCGCTGGCATGCCCCCATTGGCCCCTTGCTGACCTACTGCTATTGTTCCTAGCACTAATGGAGTGCAAATGTGGCATCAACGTCAGAAAGCTTTTGAGAACATGGTGAGAGAGCTGGCTGAGGCGGTTAGGGTGCTGGCTTAGGCATAAGCCTAGGGCATGTAAAAGTAGGTTAAGGTTGTTGTGCCCAGAGAAGTACTTCAGTAGCCATGGGAAGAAGCTCAAGAGGAGAGGCCAATCAAAGAAATACCTCAGTGTACTGATTCAGTTCATCCTTACAACTTACAGCCTAGATCAGAAATTCCCATAGGTCATTACGAGAATCATTCTGGAGGGCTATCTCTAGCTTAAAAAGAATTTTGGTAGGGATTCTACTAGCCTATAATGAAGTAGGACACCATTGACCTTGTTAAGAAGTGCGACAAGTGCCCGATGTTTGCTAAGGTCTCATGAGTTCCACTAGCCTACCTGTAAAAGATGGTCAACCCATGGCCCTTTGTGACTTGGGCATGGACTTTATTATACCACAATTTTGTTGCCATTATCTGAATCTCACCTATTATTAAAATGCTGAGAAAGCTTTAGCATACACATGAATGTAAATGACATCATCACAAACATATATGCCTAGCAGGACCAAATTACAAGTACCAATTGAGACCTTAACAAAGTGCTCCTATGAAGGGCAAGATAAGTTTCACGGAGAGGCAATGCACACTTCATTATGTTGTCAATTAGTCAAACTATACAATACATACTCTAAAAAATGTCATAGGAAGGTCCTAGTTTGGAACTACAAAATTGATGATCACATACTATGCCTTACTCTTCTTGGAGCTTGCAAGGCTAGTGACAAGGCCAATACATCATCAAGGAAGACTTGGTAAACGAAGCTTATTACTTAACAAATATGAATAGAGATAAAGTTCTACAAGCTTGGAATGTTGAACATTTGTGAAGCTCGCCCTTCTAATCCTATAATGTTATTCAGGAAGCGAGTTCTTCTTAGGGTTAAAAGAGCTATGGGTTGCTAGCTGGGGCCCATTCAAGTCGACCTAAAAGTCATTGCTTGTGGCTTACTGGGTATTCATCTTGGTTCTAACTTAAACAAAGTCATGGTTTACTAGCTGAGGTGCAACCTACTAAACATTCATTGCTAATTCAGGCACAACCTACTGGGCATTCAACTTGACTAATATTTATCAAGCCGTGGTTTGCTAGCTGAGACGTAACGTACTAGACATTCATTGCTAGCTAAGACACGACCTACTGGGCATTTAACTTGACTAATATCTACAAAGTCGTGTTTTGCTAACTGAGGCACATTCATGTGACCTACTGGGCATTTAACTTGATAAATATTCATTAAGTCATGGTTTGTTAACTGAGAAACATTTATATGACCTACTGGGCATTTAACTTGATAAATATTCATTAAGTCATGGTTTGCTAGTTGAGGCACATTCATGCGACCTATTGGGCATTCAAATTGATTAATGTTTATTAAACCATGGTTTGCAAGTTGACGTGCATTCATGTTAATCCTTGAGTTATCATCTATGAACTTGATGAGACAGAAGTCTAAATGACAGCAGAGCAGATCAAAATTGCTAGCTTTTACTAGTAAACTATAGCTCCCAATCCGTAAATCGTACTGAGAGCTAGGGGCTAATATTATAGGTAATTTCAGAATCATATAAATGGGTTGGTAAAAATCCAATGGACAAGTCTAGCTAATAAAGACCCAATTTATTTAGGATTGATGTCATTGGAATAAGGCATTAGCTCACCAAATGCAAACTTATGTCGCTGGTCAACAAAGATCAAAATAGCAACCTTAGGTCATTGAGGACGAGGTTTAGCTTGCAATTCGAAGTATGCTTTCCCAGCCATCAATCCAAGGAAATCTATTCAGTTGCTTATTTTAATGGAAATCCATTATAACCTATAATTCAGGGAAATTCGTTTAGTTGCCTATTTCAAAGGAAATCCATTATTATTTGTGAGGTAATCAATTCAAGATTCTTTTTGGTTATTGAATTATATTTAAATTGTAACACCCCAACCATTATAAAGGGGGATGAAATCATTGTACAAAAAAGAGGAAAAAAAGATATACTGTTACTTTGCTAAAAAATACAAAGAAATAAAATAACCGTAGATGTAGGCATTGAGTTAGGTCGAACTACATTAAAAACTTCTAGTGTCATCTTGTTCTTCATCTCTTTCACTCTATCTTGTGATTTTACATTCCTAATTTGCTATTTGGGGCTTTGAACTTTAGTTGACCGGATTCACACGTCAACAGATACAAATTCGTGTGTGGCGGTAACTTATTTTAGCAGTCATCTGTTTTGATTATTTTAATATGAAAGTATATGATTTTTCTTCTATTGACAAGAATATGTGATTATTTATAAAAAAAATTAATAGGTAATACATACTTTCATTTAGAAAAAAAAATTAGAATGTATGAGAGATAACATTATAAGCTAGGATGAATTACACAAAATTCTTCCAACTATTTATGACATTCACGTGAACTCCTAAACTGTGAATATATATATATATATATATATATATATATATAAACCTCTTTCAGACTTCATAAAATGTATACTTAATCCCCTTTGTTATCCTTTTGTGTACTAAACTTACAAAATAAGTCATTTTCCTTTTCATACGATTAATTAATACTATAAAATACATTTTTATACTTGAAATCCAAGCTATTTATGAATTTTGAAGTTCTAGTCAATGCATCTTCATCCCCAATCCATCATTTATGGAAGTTGAAACTTCAGTTCCAGAAGTTAAAAATGTCTATATATCATTACTAAGGTTTTCACTGCAATGGATTTCTTGAAGGATGAATTTCTATGTTGGAATGTCAATTAGCCAGATAATAAGCACATAAATTAATTTGTTAAGTTTAGAACAAAAAGTTAAATAAGGAGTTGCATGATTTATGAAGTTTAAGTAGAAACCTACACATTTTTTTATTTAGAAAATTATATACATATTATGAATAGTTGAAAGATATTTCATGTAATTTACTCAATAGAATATTATACGAATTTTTAGAAAATGAGAAAGTTTTTCAAATAATTGCAAAGATGCATCGGTAGTTCTAAAAAAAATACATATCGGTGATAAGATATAACAGTTGGTGAGAAAAATGTCATTGAAACATATCTCACAACGGTCAATGTGAGAAATTATATTGATATCGTTTGTGTAGAACTAGGCCGCATGAAGGAGAAGAAAATGGAATAGAGAATTATCTTTCTATTATTATTATTATTTTTTATTTTTCCTTAATTCCTTCCGCTCTAGCAAACCATTAATATTTTTGCGGACATATCTCTAGATCATTTCATTAAGGATTTTCGTATTGTCACATCACATTAAAATCTTTGCAGATAATTATTTACTAAAAGTATTTTTTTGTCATAGAAGAGAGGAGAAAGAAAAATACAATGATATAAGATCTAAAATTCCAGACTATTTTATATATTTTCTCTTTTTCAAGACCTCTAAATTATTGTGGAGATCCAGATTATATTATTTATTTTGTTATTATTTTTAAATGGTAATTTTTCTTAAAAGATATGTCATTAATGTCTTGTGTGTACGAATTCTTTATTCCTCTTAATCAAATTATCAAGAACACATTAATTTCTATCTTCCTATCATTTGGGAAAAATTTTCCATTTTTCTTTAAAGGAAAAAGAAAAAAAAAAAGAAAGAAAAACTTGGAATTTTGGGCCATATGTAATGCTTGTTGGGATCGACCAAAGTTCAAAAAAACTTATGTTTAATTATGTGTCTTCATTATTGATCAAGGTCCACCTATGTTTTGTCAAATGAAAATTTTATTTATATTGGAATTTTCTGAAAATTTCAACTTTTGGTAAGAGTAGACAACCCACTTATTTAAACAATGAAAGGATGTGATAATTTTGTTATGTCATGACTTGGTTAAATTTGTGATCCTATTGTTGAGAAAATTTGACAATCACGACAAACAAATTTTTGTTAATAATAGCAAGATCACTTATACACATTAATAGTGTTTATACTCTCATACATCAGAGCATTCTTTATTGACATCTCACAAATACAACATTCAAACATACTATTTTCCTCAAATTCTACCTCACTTTTTCTCATTTGACTTCGCTCACTCTTGACTTTTGGACACATACCTTATGTCATTTCTTCTTAGACACACATGAGTACACTTCATAACATTCTCTTTCTTTAGCAGTCAGACTTCTTTTTGGACACATACACGTCTAATGGCATCAAGCCTATTTATAGGCCTGCTTAATCGGTGGTTTAACAACTTTCATTGGCCACAATTTCTCTATAACAGTCTTTCCTATTTGTTTTCCTTTGTGTAGATCCTTCTTGAATAGTTTGCCAAGCTATTTGATAGCTTGTTGAGCTTCTTAGACTTTTCTAGAAAATTGTTTTAAGTTGCCCATCAAGCCTACAATAGGCTATAAAATTCCAGAGACAGTGCTGACACTTCAATTCTCCCCCTCAGCACTAGCTATACTTCTTACTTCTGAAAAATTTGCATATCTTAGATTTGGCTTCCATTAGTTGATCTTCTCAATTGTACTTGTGGCTTTTCTTCTTCTTCATCATCATATTCATGCCAAGTCTCTTCTCGTTCCCTGTGATACACACTTGTTTGCTAAAGATTTTGTTTTGACTTGATTGTCACCGCTTGCTTACTTTTATTTTCCTCATCTTCACTTATGTTTTGCTCCCCCATTTTCTCTTGTACCTCATCTTCAAATTCTTTTAACACCACTTGTTATGAAGTCCATCATGAGGAAGCTTTATTGAACACCACATTACAAGATGTGTGGCATTAACTTGCATTAGGGTCATAACACCGCTATCCTTTTCTTTGACTATTATACCCCATGAAGATCTAACAAATTGCCTTCTTATCAAATTTTTACCTCAAATGATTTGGAATGAGGACATAACATACATATCTAAATACTTAAAACCAAATAGTCAAAAATGACTCACCATGGGTTTGATTTTCCCTATCTTCTCAAATGATGAAGTGAAACCTAACTTTGCTTACGGAAGCTTGTTAAAGACATGCATTGCTATCTTCATGCACCCTGCCTAAAACCTACTCGGCATATTCTTGGCATGTGGCATACTTCGACATACCTTAGCTTGATGAAGATTCTTCCTTTCCACTCTATTCTTTTGAGCAGTGTTTGGACATGTTATCTATCTATGTATCTTACACTACCTAAGAAAGTTACATAACTCCTTTGATATGTACTCCCCCCCATTATTAGTGCGAAGATGTCAAATCTTTCTTCCAAGTTCACTTTTAAACCTTCTCCCTAAATTCTTTAAACTTTGATAACTTCTCTGATTTTTCTTTTATAAAGAATACCTATACATACCTTGAGTAGTCATCAATGAAGGTCACCATGGAATGATACCCTTACATCAATCATTGCTTTACTGGTCCAAAGACATCTAAGTGAACCAACTCTAGTGGCTCCTTAGCTTGAAACTTTGATCCTTTGTATGGTGGTTGATATGTCTTACCATATTGATAACTTGCACAAATAGTGCCCTCACATACATCAAGTTGAGGGAGACCCTTGAGCATTTACTTTTTCATCATCACTTTCAACTTATTGTATCCCATGTGCTCGAAATGCGTATGCCACAGATCAACCATCTTATTCTTCAACATCTTATCTATGTATGCTAACTTTGCAGGCATCACATAGAGAGAATCTATGTGTCATCCTTCCAATACTGGTGAGCCAATTACGTTTAATTTGTTGTAAATCTTGTTATCCTTTGGGCCAAACATAACATACTTCCCAGACTTTGTCAACTACTACACAGAGAGTAAATTCTTAATCATTCCTAGCACATGATAGACATCTCGTAAACGTACTCCATTTTTACTCAAGCGAGGTGAGATCACTATCTTCCCAACATGAGTGATTAAGAGCCTTGAGTTGTTCACAGTCACCACCAATTGGTTGCCCTTATACTCAGTCATGCTCTAAAACTTCTTTTTGTTGCCAGTCATGTGATTTGAGCATCTCGAGTCTATAATCCAATGCTTATTGTAGTCTATCATTGATTGATATGTTGCTGCACCAGCGAGCTCTATATTCAACTGTTATTTGTGATCTTTGATGCCTTTTTTCTCGAGATTCATTTCTTCTTTAATTGTTGTCAACACGAATGATGCACATGCATCTTGATCTTCTTCACTTTCATAGCCTCTTCCTTGCTTAATTCCAGAGGTCACTACATTGCTCTTTATCATCTTTTTCTTCCTAAACTAACTATCTCATGCAAAGTGTCCTTTCCATCCATAATTGTAGCATACTTGATCCCACTTTCTATTACTTCCTTGATGAGATCCTTTAGGATGAGACTCATTTTCTTTCCCCCTCTTATTTTTATTCTCAATTTTATTTTTTTGTCTTCTTGCTATTAAAAAGTGCTTCTTCTTCATTCTTAATAGAGACTTTAACCAATTGTTTGGCTAAAATCTCTCGATTGACCAATAAATTTTCTAAGTCTAAAAGTGTAGATTGTGTTGGCCAACCTTGTACAACAGCAATAAAGCTTCTATACTCCAGCCTCGACCCATGTATATTAATTCCTTTCAAACATTTTTTAGGAATATTGCAATCAGGATCTAATTTAGGAATTTTTTTATAGAGAGTCTTTACTTTGCTAAATTATTGGTTGATTGTTATGTCTCCTTGCAGGACCGACATCAATTCTTCTCCAATAGCTACAACCATGTATCATTCATCTTCAAAAATAGTGTTGCAAAGATGTCCCAAGCCTCCTTTAGCATTTTTGCCTTCCTCATGTGCTCCAGCATTTCTTCCTCCATCATGGTCTTAATCGCGAACATGATCTTTCCCACTTTCACCTTCCACTTGTGTAAAGCTGCTGCATCCATTGTCGGAGGTGGTGTGGTCTTACTACCATCCACAACATCCCACAAATCTTGACTTTGAATATACGATTCCATACATGTCTACCACATGTTATAATTTTGCCCATCGAGCTTCTTAATTCCACCATTCATTTGAATCTCTGTCATTATGATTTGGTGAAATTTCTACACTATCTTGTTACTTGGTTTTGAACGAGTAACATCACAGCCCCTAACTATGTTTTGTGTAGAAAGTTCCTCCATAAATGATGGGCCTTCACTACTTCTCAAAACCTCTACAATATTGTCTTGTTATGATACAAGATTGTTGAGAAAAATTGAAACTTACATGTAACAAACAAATTTTTATTAATAATAACAAGACCACATTAACATACTAATAGTGTTTATACTCTTGAATGCCAGAGCACTCGTTATTGACATCTTACTAATATAACATTCAAATACACTATTTTCTTCATACTCTACCTCACTCTCTCACTTGACTTCACCAACTCTTAACTTTTGGACACATACCTCAGTTCACTTCTTCTTCCTGGACACACATGAGCACACTACATCACATTCTCTTTCTTTAGCACTTAAACTTCTTTTTGGACTCATACACACCTAATAGTATCAAGCCTATTTATAGGCCTGCTTAGTCTGTGATCTAACCAATTTTCATTGGTCACAATTTTTCTAAAAGAACAATCTTTCTTATTTGCGGTCCTTTATGTATATCTTTCTTGAACAATTTGTTAGGTTGTTTGATAGATTGTTGGGCTTCTTAGACTTACCTAAAAAATTGTTTAAGTCGGCCATTAAGCTTACAATAGGTTAGAAAATTCTTAAAACAATGCGGGCACTTCACCTATTATGTGATTAGATCTTTTCTATTTGTCATATCTATATTACTTATAATAAAAATCATATGCTTTATATAAAACATATTATTTGTGATTGTGAGACCTTAAATCCTAAATAATCTTCAGATACAATTAAGAAATATAGAAGAAAAAATTTAATTTTTTTATAATTTAATAATGAAAGTATTAAATTTTTAAGGAGTCCATCCCTCTGTAAAATTACTATATTTTAAAAGGATAATCCGAATGATGACATAAGGAAACTCGTAGAGAGCTTTAGACTTTACAAATGTCCTAGTACGGTCATACACGTGTTGATCTCTCATTAATCCAACATTTATAACCAAGATTAATCAAACTTACAGTGAAACACAAACGTGTTAGAAGACCGGTTGCTCTCGAACCCCTTACATAACTACTTATCCACGTGGAAGAATAGATGAATATACGCCTACATTAAAAATTTTATAATTTATTGATAATATCGTATATTTTTAGATATATTTAATGTGTTGAATTTGAATGGATTAATTTTGAAAGGTTTTAAAAAATTAGTTAAAGACTTAGATTAGTCTAGAATTATTTTAACGTAGAGGTTATGAATTTGTTTAAATTTTGAATAAAAATTAAAATAATTTTAAGTAGAATTTATCTTAAGAATTTTGAAAAATTCTTCAAAAAAAAAAAATATTTTTTCATATTTTTAAATGTTTTAACAAATTTTATACTTGAAAAATATGATCTTCAATGGAAAAGAATATTTTGAATATGAATTGAAAATATTTTTATCAAAAAATATTTTCCAAATAGTCTTTTAGAAAACAAATCCTAGACATGTGAATCAAATTGTGAGTTGATTCATGCCCTTTGTATTTTTGTCCAAGAGCCTTATATTAGAGCTGAGTTGTTTCATGAGTTAATTCATTTCTTTTTTACTTGGGCACACGAACTGACTCGTGAGTTGATTTGTGAAGGCACGATTTTATCCTAAAACACTACAAGAAATCATGATTTTCTAATGGGATATTCCAACGAATTAAATTCCGTTGGAATATTCCAACGGATTTTATCGCGAATTCAGACATTCGTTGCATTACTCCAACAAATTTTCCCACGGACAGATGATCCGTTAGAATTATTCTAACGGACTTATTCTGTTGGAATTTTCGTTAGAATATACTTAAGTTAAACGACGTGTTTTGATTATTTTTTTAATTCCAACAGAAATGTTCCGTTGGAATTTTTGAAACCCTTATAATCGTCCCCAATTTCATTTTCTGCATAATTGCGCAGCAGCAGCAGCCCGCAGCTCCGTCGTCATCGTTGTCGTCCGCAGCACAGCAGCCCGTCCGTCATTCGCAACAGCTCGCCGATCGTTCGCAGCGTCTCTGTCGTCGCCAATTGTTCTGGTATCAAGGTACAAGGATTTCTTAGTTGATTTTGGTAGTTTTTTGTGTATTTTTCGATTATGTGGTTCTCTGTTTAATTTTTTTTTTTTTTGCAAATTTTCTTGTGTGTTTGCTACATGTTGGGTATTTTTTGTAATTTTTCTTA
>JANHAO010020315.1:0-12890 GCA_026873985.1 Saraca asoca | reverse complement strand
TGTGAATTTGAATGTTATAGTACATTTATTGTGAATAATTTTGTTAAGTAAAATGTGATAGCATTTGTGAGATATGAAATGGTGTATGACACTATGAATGACAATGAAATGTATAATGTGATATTGATGAGGTGTGATGGAAATAATGAACTGGATCCTAGATCTACACATTCTAAAATGATAAGTGGGATAAGGTTGGATTGGAGGGATAAGATTAAGATTATGTAGGGTAAGGCTGGACTGAAGTAACAAGGACATTTACATTTGTTGTTATGAAACATTTGAATTGCTTATTCCCATATGGAATGTGGCAGTATGATATCATATGATCGGAATATATAGTTAGCCAAAATGGTGGCCAGTGGCTATGAAAGCCTAGCTCGGCACAACATTCTATAGTAACATAATGTGAATTTCTTCATATATGAATCGCTAATTATTGATAATTGCTTATGAAGGATTATATGAGAAATAGCCACCTAGTTGAGCTATGAATGCTCATATATGTACATGATGTGTTGTTTAGTGAGTTTAAAGTCTAGTACATTTTATTTACTAAGCCCCATACTCATTCTTTTGTGGACTATTTTTTTTTTAGATTCTAAAGACATTGCAAATCTTGTTCCTAAAAAGTAAAATGGATAACAATCCAATGAAAATCACAGTTGTCACATTCACGACCATGGTCTTAAGCCCCTTAGGATGATACCAAATAAACATCCATTATATTATAATCTTGAATCTAGTAGGATGTGAAGTTCTTCACGACGTTGAAATTATCTATTGGAACCACCTAATGTGCTATTGATGATAGCCCTTGGATGGTTTGACCTTTAAAGGTCATCCATCAAGATGTAAACAAATTTGTTGCCTTTTGAAAACCAGTAAATAGAAGGGGCACGAGGCTTAGCTAGAGTAACCTATGCTTTTGACAATATGATAAAACATAGGTTAATTTAACTTCTTTTGGATGCCCTGTTTTTGAAAAGTGCGTAGAGAAGTTTTGGAAGTGGAAGTGGTTTTGTAGAAATTGTTGTAAACTTATGTACAATTTGGAAATACTAGCATTGGGCCTATTAGGCAATGATAGTGTAAATTATATAATGTATGTATATATTTCTCAATGAGTATTTTTATTTTTGTTAAGTTTGCCATGACTTTGTAGCTAATGTAATATGATGTGATAATTCTAAGAAAATCTTAAGATAACAATAACATGAGTAAATGAAAAAAGTTGGTGAATATCCGATTAATAAGTGATATTTATGCGAGTCATGACCAGGGTTACTAGGTCGTGACATTCCCCCATTGCTACACCTTTCCCCTTAATTTGTAAGAGCTCTCCATTGCTAATTATGACTTTAGAGTTGTATGACAAGTCTAGTTTCTCAAAGATAGATGAATAATTTGTTGTATGATTGGTGCAGCCACTACCTATTAGCCAAGTATCCTTGTTATGGTGTGCAATCTAGCAAGTGACAACAAACAGCTTTTCTTCATACTCCTCTTCTTCATCAACAACATGAGCTTGTTCCCCTTAATGATTTCCCTTATTTTTGTACTTTTTCAATATAACCAAGTTGGTTGGAAGGTTTATATTTTACATTTGGTCTCTATCAGCTGAAATATTTTGTGTGGCTTCTTTTCTTGCAATGAGGAAATGGAGCACATTTGCCTTTCTTGCCTCCACCCTTATTGCCATTAGTAAGTTTCTTCTCTTAACCTTTCTATCAGGACTCAAATTTTTATCCAGTCATGATCGGTGTGAAGACATCTTACCAATGCCTCCACCAACCTTTCTAAAAAGTATCGTTACAATTTAAGTTTACTAAGTGGCATAATCTAAATTGCTAGCGTTTAATAATAATAATTATTATTATTATTATGTCTCTATTCTTTTATAAAATAATATATATATATATACTACAAGAATACTACAGATTGCCTTCTATTGAAAGAATAAACTATTAAAAGGACAAATATATTTGTTTTACAGGTGAAAGAAAATGAAAAATTTGCCATTTGTAGAAGGAAAATAAACGTTTATATAGGAAAGTCTATAACTCTCTCTTTTCCAACAGTTGCCTGGGTCAGTGTGGTTGAGCTAGTAAAAGCATGCCAACCCTTGTAGAAAAAAACAAGTTCCTCGTTTAACCGTAATTATTATCACTATTATTTATGTAACAAAGTGTTTCACGATTACTGAGGAAATTAACATGATATCTATTTAATTTCCAATAATGTAAAAGAAAAGAATTAAAAAAATGAGCTAATATACATAATCTTATATCAGAAGAGGTACAAAATTATTAAATTGCGCCACACATTTTTTTTTTTTTTAACATTTACCTTGCTAGGTCTTCTCTCAGAGATGCATTATAATTCAATCTCTTCTACTTTCCTACTAGAACTACTGACATCTCGGACTTATCCAAAAATTATATATTTAAGTTTCTAGAATCTCTTAAAGGCCTACTTTTGTACGTACATATATTTTGCATGCATTAGTATTATACATAACCCTATCATTACTACTGCATCCATATATACACTTTTGATCGGTAAGATATTTAAGATTGAAGCATATTTCTTGATAGACAAGGTCAATAGGTGGAGCAGAGTCGACTTGGTGGACAGCCCAATACATCAGTTGCGGACGATGTTTGTCTATGATCAATGAGTGGTGAAATTCAAAGCGGTCAAGAAGTCCCAATACTAGCTGTAATTATAAAACTCAGAGCAGCTATTTGTGGGGGAATATATTTATATTACAAGAATACCACAGAATGGCTTCATGTCTAACATTTTCTATGAAAAGAATAAATATATTTGTTTTACAGGTGAGAAAAATGAAAAATTTGCTATTCTCTTGAAGGAAAATAGACGTTTACATAGGAAAGTCTATAGCTCTTTCTTTTCTTATATTTTCCTAGGTCAGTGTGGTTGACATAGGAAAGGCATGCCAACCACTTTAGAAAGAAAAACAAGCTCCTCGTTTGACCTTAATTATTATCACTATTTTGCTTATGTAACAAAGTATTTCATGATTACTGAGGAATTTAATATGGTATCTATTTAAATTCCCATTATGTAAAAGAAAAAAACTTAAGAAAAACAAACATAAGCTAATATGCATAATCTTATGTCAGAATAGGTACAAGAAGATTAAATTGAGCCGCATATTGTTTTTACGTCTACCTCTGTTGGGTCCAATTCTTTGATAGATATGTTGTAATTCAGCCTCTTTTACTTTCCTACTAGAACTACTAATATTGTAGGCTTATCCAAAAGTTGCATTAATATTATACATAACCCTACTATCACTACTTAACACATATTTATATGTTGCTTTTACACATCATTATTTTACCCGGAGAGAAGTTCAAGACTGAGGTATATTTCTACATGGAGCATGGTCGACTTGGTAGACATTGGTCTAATACATTAGTTGTGGGCCGTGATAATCAATAATCAATGAATAGTGAAATTTAAGGTGAGGGGTACCGATGGCAGTCTCAAGGCCTCAGTCCTAGCTGTTATTATAAAACTTGGGAGCAGCTATTTATGGGAGAAACCCCTACAGTATCTTAGAAATATACAACAATGAGAATGAGTATAAATACTCAATCGAAAATTATCTAACCCACCTTGGTGATTTTATAATCATAAATAACATATTTACTAATGTAATATTTGAGAACCTATAATTTAAAAATTATTTTTGTGTTCATAAATTTATAATTAAAATGGCAATAAAGCATAATAAAATTTTAAACTTTATAAATTATATACAAAATGACATAATGTCATAATTTTTTTTCTTCCTTTAAACACCCTCTCTCTTTTTGTTTTTTTTCCTCTATTCATCCATAACCCTCTTTCCTTAAATTTTGATGCTAGCTCTTTTTCTCTTCCCCCCAAAACATTTTCATTTTATCATTTTGCCCCTTGGGTTCATTTGTACACAAAATTACAAAATTCACACCAAATTTATATATATCATCATTGTTAAGTATTTTCTAGATTTTGAATTATTTATCACTATATATTCTTTCCAAGATCTATAGAAAATATTAATTATTTATGAATGGATAATATTTAAAACATAAAATCTTTCTTGTGTGTTGAATCATCTTGATTAAATGTTTTTCCTTTTATTTTTACAACAAATAATATTAGTATATTAAAATTTTAGATAGTCATAAACCATAAATATTCAAACTAAAACCTTTTAAGGAAACGTTAAAAAGTGACTCCCTTAAAAGGAAGCAGATGATTTCATAGAATCAATATTCATTTAAAGAAAATATCAAATATTATAAATTATAAAAATCATTATATTTTTCAAAAATAAATTGAAGAAAGGAAAAGACAAGAGTGAGAAGTAGTGACCGGAGTGGGTAAAAATTTATTACCTTCAAAAAGTAGTGTGCGTGGTTGGCTTAAAAGACAAAGGGCGTGGTTGGCTTAAAAGACAAAGGGAAGTTTTTCTTAAAAAGGGATACGAAAGTGGAGTTTTATCTGTGAAATTGGAGCAAAGCTGGATTAATTTGATGAGATAAAGGGTATTGGTACAAGTTGTTGGTGCTACGAAGTCTATTCCGCAGAGAATCTTTAGGGTAGCCTTCGTGTCCTATTCTAAGATTCGCAAATTTATACATATTTGTTTTTTCCACCTTGCGACGCCACTCCACTCTTTCGTCTCCTTATTATTATTATTATTATTTATCTGACTCCGCCACAACTTGTTTTGTTTTGTTTTTTTTTTCTTTTCATCCTTTTCTCTCTGCCACCTCATTCTTTCTTTTTTCTAATTTCTTCTAAACAACCTCCTTTATTCCCTTTGTAATTATATAATTTTTTTATTTCTTTCATCTATTTATTACATTATCTAGTTTTATTATATATATTTATCCATTATTTTAAAGAAAGAAAAATACTTCCCGTTTCCCATATCTTTCTTGTCATGTGGCATACTTCTTCATCATACTTTTTCATTATAATTTATGAAAATCCAAAATTTAATAAACTTAGATTTCTTAAAAATCCTATTAATTGTTTATATATCTATTAATATGTCTATTCCTAATTCATTATATACGTTAGATTTATTCTAATATTATTTTACTAATATAAATTCCTAAGATTTACTAACGGATGTTATAAATTCTCCTTCTAAAAAAAAGTTATCCCTGAATTTTTAACAAGACTGGAGATCAAGTAGAATTATTAATAGTCTGTGTTTCTACATACATAATTTCAAAATTTTTACTAAATAATTGTAGATATTTCTGCATAGTATCTTCTAACTCCCACATGGCCTCTTGTTCTCTATGCCTTTCTCAAATCACGTTTATGAATGGTACTTCTTTGGATCAAAGTTTTTGGACCTATATATTGACAATCGCTATTGGTTGTTCTTTATGTGTTAATTTCTAAACCAATTACACTGTTTCATCCTTAGGATATTCGCCTCATTCAGAATATATTTCCTCAGCATGGAAATATGGAAAGCCAGCTGTATCGCTTTCATAGTTTCAGGTAGCTCTAATTGATAGGGTACAAATCCTATTCTTTTGATGGTTAGATACAGTCCTATTTCACCTTCTTGAAACTCCAATTCTCATTGCTTCTTGCTTGCATATGACTTTTGATGATCTTGCGCTGCTTTAAGCTTTCCTCTAATGATCTAGACCTTTTCCAATGCATCCATAACCAATTTTTGTCCAATCAACTTGTTCTATCTTGGCTCGAATCATCCAATAGGCAATCTGTATTTTCTTCTATACAAAGCTTCTAATGGTGCCATTTGAATGTTAGCTTAATAGATATTGTTGTAGGCAAACTCAATCAAGGTAAGTGCTTATCCCAACTTCCTTCAAGCTACATTGCACATGCTCTTGACATATCTTCCAAAGCTTTGATTGTTTGTTCAGACTATCTGTCTATTTGGGGATGAAATGCCATATTAAACCTCAACTGTGTACCCATCATGTTTTGAAATGATTGCCAAAAATGAGAGATAGATTGTCTACCTCTATCAAAAATAATTGTGACAAGAACTCCATATAGCGGCACTATCTTATCCAGGAAGAGTTGAGCATATTGAAAGGCAATGTACGTAGTTTTTATTGGTAAGAAATGCGCAATCTTGGTTAATTGATTAATGACAATCCAAGTGGAATCATATCCTTTATTTATTCAAGGTACCCTTGTTAGGAAATCCATTGTAATACTTTGCCATTTCCATTTTGGAATATGTATATTTTGATAGAGATCAGCAGATAGTTGGTGTTTCACTTTCACTTGCTAACAAGTGAGGCACTTAATTACATAGTAATCACATCCCTTTTTTGTTCTTCACACCAGTAGATGTCCTTCAAATTTTGACATATCTTAGCTTCCCTTGGATGTATCATATACATCGATTTATGTGCCTATTTTAGAATTCCTTTCATTGTTCCATTGGAACCCATAAACATCCCTTGTATTTAATTACTCCTTCCCTATTCATATTAAATTTAGTCTTATCATTTGTTAAAACTTCTTACTTTTGCAAATATCAAGATCTTCCTTTAACTTTCTTTGATTTGTTCCATTAAGGTGGATTGTACTCAAGAGGTAGCAAGCAGCACCCTTGGTTCCTCCTCTTCTGCTTCAATCATTGATTCTCATGTTTTCCCTTGCACTATTGGTGTTTTTTTCTCTTAAGGCATCAGCTACAACATTTGCCTTCCCAAGATGATAGCAGATAAAACAATCGTCGTCTTTGATTAATTCCGCCCATTGCTGCTGTATGAGATTCAGATCTTTCTAATAAGAAATACACTCAAGGCTTTTTATGATATGTGTAAACTTCACATGTTGTGCCATATAAATAATGTCTCCAGATCTTTAATGTGAACACCATGGCTACCATTTCTAAGTCATGCATCGAGTAGTTTAATTCAAGCTTTTTGAGTTGGCATAAGGCGTAAGTAAGTACATGTCTATCCAGTATCAGCACACATCCTAAGCCAATTCTTGAGGCATTATAGTAAACTCTATAATCAAGGTTAATACAAGTGTTGTAGGCAAACATTCCTTCAGTTTTTAAAAACTCCTTTCATATTCACCATTCTATATAAATTTTACTCCCTCTCAAGTTAATTTGGTTAATGGTGAGGCAATTTTTGAAAAATCCTTTATAAATAGATGATTGTATCCAGCAAGCTCAAGGAAACTACATATTTTTGTTAGTGTGGAGGGTCTAGGCCAACTTTCAATTGCTTCCACTTTTTGCAGATCTACCTTAATTCCGTCATATGTGACCATATGTCCCAAGAAATGGACGCTTGTCATCCAAAATTTACACTTTGAAAATTTTGCATAAAATTGGTGTTCTTGCAGTGTCTATAGGACAAGCTACAAATCAGAATGTTATCAATGAAGATGATTACAAGTTTGTCTAGGAATGGTTTAAAGACTCAGCTCCTTAGATCTATGAAGGTTGCATATGCATTTATTAAGCAAAAGGGCATTACTAGAAACTCATAATGCCTGTAACATGTATAGAAGTTAGTCTTCAGGACATCTTCTTTTCAAATCTTTAGTTAGTGGTATCCGGAGTAGAGATCAAGTTTAGAGAAATAGTGGGCTCCTTGCAACTGATTGAATATATCGTCTATTTTAAGTAATGGATACCTATTCTTTTTTGTGGCTGTGTTTAATCATAGGTAATCAATGCAAAATCATAGTGACCCATCTTTCTTCTTTATTAGCAATATTGGAGCTCCCCACAGTGATATGCTAGGTCGAATGAATCCTTTAACCATCAAATATTGTAGTTGCACCTTTAATTACTTTAATTTCAAAGGCACCATTTGATATGGTGGAATAGATATTGGTTTAATTCTAGGTATTACATCAATGGTGAACTCAATCTCCATATTGAGTGGTAGTCCTGATAATTCTCAAGGAACACATCTTGAAACTTATTTACCATGACAACTTGGCTCATATAAGTTACTTTAACCTCTATGCCATTCATTACTACTATCTAAGTGGTGCATCCCTTTCTTATTAACTTTTGGGCTTTAATGCCAAAAATAAAATTTGGTATTGTTGCCACTTGTTCACCTTGGAAAACGCATGTGATGTCCTCCTTTGATTGATAAGTTATTGCCTTTTGATGGCAATCCATACAAATAAGACATTTCAATAGCCAATCCATTCCTAATATAATATCAAAATCAATCATTTGTAACAGCATTAGGTCTATTGTGTAAGGGTCATTATCAAGCTTAATTTTGCACTCACTTATCTTGTAAGTGGCTAATAGTGTACCCCTTACTGGTGTCATGATTGCTAATACTTGTTTTAGATTTCTTTTTTTTTTCTACCTTTAAAGCCAAAGCCTTTGATAAAAAAAAAAAAGGATATGTGGCTCTTGAATTAAATAATACTCTTAAGGGTTTATTCTCTAGTAATAAACTACCTATTATAACTGTCTTAAAGGCTTAAGCCTCTTGATGTGTTTGGGCAAGAACTCTAGCTTATGACCTAGCTGCTCCTCTTTCCTTGTTTCCTTTTCTCGCTTCATAACCTAGCATGGGAGGTGATTATATCAAGTCTATATTCTAGGTAATTAGGGAGTGAGGAGTAGTGGTAGCACTTCTGTATGACATCATTGGACATTCACTCACTCTATGTCCCCTTTGTCCATATGTGAAACATGCCCCAATCTTACATCCAAAAGGCCCACGACGATTAGTTCTACTTTGGTTGAAATATAGTGCCTCCATTCATAATGAGTTAGGTGCTAAGAAATTTCTTATCATAGAAGATGCCAGTCGGTTTAGCATGCTCACTCCTTGTTAAGACTTTAGATTCAAAAATCTTCTTGCGACATGTTCATTTGCTCCTTTTGGCAATGCATTATATTTAGGTAATGTTTTCCCCTTTTCATAAGCTCCTCCACCCTTAAATCTTGATCTTTTCTTTCTGGAGGTCCCTTCTCTTTCCCTTCTTTCTTTTGATTAAGTGTGATGTGAAGTGCTTGATTCAAGAGTTATTGGTAGGTAACAACATCCGTAATGGTGATTCATGCTAGGAAAAAGGATCTAAGCACATCAAATATGCTGATCATATGAATTAAGTATATGTAGTGGAAATTTTAAAATTTTTCCAATCTTGGATCATGTTGTTTGCATGTTAATTGATAAAACAAGGCACAATTCAAACAAACCTTAAATTAGTAATTTAAATTATTCCTTCTTGAGAGTTGTTCACAAAATCCTCAATCTGTAAACTTGAGTTTAATCTCCAAGTAATTACACAAACAACCTGTATGATCAAGTCTTTTAGATTTGATCTCAAGTACTAGTGGTGATCCACATGAATCAATTTGATTCATAGCCTCCACCAAGTTCAAATGACTAATAGAGTAGAAAATTCAACCACTTAGCTTGAAAGATGTTAGCTCTCCAATGAAT
Organism: Saraca asoca; assembly: GCA_026873985.1. Lineage (NCBI taxonomy): Eukaryota > Viridiplantae > Streptophyta > Magnoliopsida > Fabales > Fabaceae > Saraca > Saraca asoca. Next base: position 3,417 of record JANHAO010020315.1, on the reverse strand, counting down.
TATAATTCACTAAGGTAGGGTTGATGTTTGAATACAAAGATGAGATGAGAAGTGAGATCAAAAAGAGAGAGAGAGAGAGAGAAAGAGTTGGGTGCACAAAAAATGTGCTAGGGTTAAATTATATTCTCTTTCAAACTTGGTTGAGCTTCTCTCCTCTTTAAATATGAGAATTTGGAGCACAAGCAAGAGTGAGGAAGCAATGTGATTGGCCCACAAGCTAGGCTATCTCTTGATTATTCCATCCACTTATAGCTGATCAACTACATGGCTAGCGTAGCCCCTTAGATCCAATATGTTTATACTCCTTAGCCTAATATTCCCTTTTTTATGTCCACCAAGCCCAAACACTTTTTTATAAGTCCATGTTTATAAACTCTACTTTATAATCATTCTCTAATTGTCTTAATTAACTTAAAACCATTTCTAAGTGATGAATCATCTCTCTACTCTAGATCTCCTCTAATGTTAATATAAATGTTTTCAACTATTTAATAATTTTTATCTCCATTAGAGTTATTAAATTTTTTATTAATTAAAACTTCTAATCACATTAGAAAACTTATTTAATCATTTCAAATTTCCAAGATGTTCATCCAATTCAACTATTGAATTCATAACATTTGATATTCTAACATTTCCTTTGACTTTGGATGAAAGAGATTCTATTGTGTGTGACCTATTAGATTTACATGCATGTTGGCAATGAATTTGTTTAGAAGCTTCTATAAGTTCAATTTAATTAAAACTCCTTTTAATTTAAACATAATTTCCTTAAATTGTACAAACAAATTCATAGATTAACAATGGCTTTTAGCAAACCATCATAACCACCCAAATACCATAAATAAATTTGTGGAAAACAAAACCTATTGTAACAAGGTGTTAGTATGTAATTCAATCCCTTCATCTCTTGATATTCAAATTGGACTTAGGATATAGTTCAAGTGTGAATCCTATAAATGTCCAATCTAAGGTGTATGTTTGACCATGTACTATCTCACAGTCAGTCATACATAAAAGGAGTTTTATGTATGATTAATTGATTATATATAAAACTCCTTTTTATGTATCAATTAGTGTATAGGCCTATGATTTTGATCATAGTACAAATGTCAAAACATCTTTAAAATATTTTTTCTTTACTATTAAGTAGAATGAATTCCATCTTGATCAATAATTACTTTAATGTACTTTGTGATGTATCTAAAATTATTTGTATCTACTATTTAGGAGTGCAAGCCTAAAATAAAATCAAAGTACATGAATCTATACACAAGATATTGTGTTGAACTCAAGTTTAAGGATCACTTACACCAATTTTTACATGAGGAGTCTCTTGACACATGGTAACATTCCATTTGGTTTCCCATGGTAGGTCAAATTATATTTTTCATAACATATATCCATATGTTTTGTCCATTTATCTCCGTATCAAATAGTGTATGAGATCATTGCATTCTTTCAAAAAACATGACATAACATATGTCAGTTTACTCATAAATAATTGATATCCTATTTTCTTAATTATTCCACAATCAGAGATATTTAGAAATTATAATTACACATACAAATTATCATTTAATTACAATTTCATTGTAATTTATTTGTACACAATTATATTTTCTAGGAATTTATCCAATTTATATAATAACTATGCACTAGTCTATGTTATACATGTATCCCATCCATATAACGACATTAAACCTATGCATGCATAAGTTTACTAGTGTATGTCATACATGCATCCTATTAATATCATACATATAAATCATATGCATGCATAATATATATGGGATTTGATGAATAGAATTTATTTCCCTTTTATGCTTAATATTTTGTCATGTTTAAGTGCTTGATTAGATACTTGTAATTTGTTTTGTGGTTTGGTTAGTTTTTTTTACCGTTATTTGACATTATTTCAAATTTTTTAGTGTATCTTGAGTTCTGAACTTCGGTTTTGGTGATTCTTATATCTTTGAAAAGCTTAAAGAAAGCTATAAAAATATCATGAAGAGTTCAAAACGTAGTTCAGCTATTTTGGAGGTCAAATTAAGTCTAAAAGTTGAAATAGAGTGTTGTCCTGCTAACCCAAAACCACTTTTGGTATTTTGATCATAAGTGGAGCTTTAAACCTCATTTTGGTGCAAACCTAAGGCCATAGGATAGCTAAGATATGTCCCTTCAACTTTCATGAAGGGTTTGAGGTCAAATTACACTATTTTCATTGTGTTTCAAGGCTTTCGACTTATGTGTCAAATTCTATTATGGGTTGGACTACTTTGAAAAGCTATTTTTATTTTTTGGCCACAAGTTGAGCTAGGAATCAAATTTATATACAAGTTCAAGGCCATTGGATTAATAAGAGATGAAGATATATTTTATATGGAGATAACCCACATCCAAATGTACCTCTTTCTAGCCCTAATTAGTAGCCCAAGTAGAGGCAGTGCAGTAAGCTCCTGTAAAAGCTCAATTGAGCCCTAATTATAATAACTATTTAGATTCATTTTCAATTTCTCTACTTTTGTGAAAAGGAAGAGCTCTACCAAGATAAGAACACTAACCCTTTTTATGTTTTTTCTTCTCTTTTATTTTTACTATAATATGTAGTTAAACTTTTATTTGAATCTAAAGGAAATTCTGCATCAATTCTCTTGTTGATTGTGAGACTTGCTTCTATTGTTAACTTGTTCCCAATTTGATTTTCTTGATTCTCTATTTTATTGCTAATAATTACTTTGGAAGATTATTTAAGATGGCTAGTTAATTACTTGTTCATTGTGATTTACTACTAGCAAAATTTCTATAAGCAATATTGTTGTTTATGGCTATTTGACTTGAAGTAGCAATAGGATTTTTTGTTGTGCACTAGCGTGGATCAATTATCCTAGAGAATTGGGGGTAATTAATTGCTTTATTCCTAAGGTAAATTGATTAATTAGTCTTGATATTTTTAGGTCTTAATTTTATACGTGAATTGGTTAAGATGCTAGGCTCCAATCAATTAGAAATAAGGGTTAATTAGGTGTTGGGCTTGGTTTGTCAATTTAGAGAAAAATTAGTAAGAATTGCTTAGGTGTTAGGCTTAATTAAATTCTTGGCTAAGTGATAAACAATTGTTAACACTGATCAAATTAGAAATTTATAAAATCAGGTTACTTAACTACTTGTAGTATATGACAACACCAGGCCAAGCCCTTAGATTATTTTAGGATGATATCATCAACCAAATTAGGAGCTGGAAATGGGGGGGCCAGGAGAACTACACTAACAAAAAACTAACAAAACATGCAGAAAATGAAAACAAAGATAAACAAAGCAACCAGCCAAATGAATCAACTTGAGATCAATGCATCCTAGATCACTAAATGTTCATTCAATTGTTGATAATCATAAAAAGGATCCCTGAAATGATTA
>JANHAO010020314.1:0-12889 GCA_026873985.1 Saraca asoca | reverse complement strand
GTGTTTGTTGTAGTTTTAGTTTCTATTTTTGTTAGTTTATGTTAGTTAGTTTCTGCCAAACCCCCCTGTGTACATCTCCTAATATCATTAACATTATCTACAAATGATCTTTGGGTTCGACCCGAAGTTGCCTATGCTACAAATAGTTTAGGTAGGTTTAGTATTATAAATTTCTAATTCGATCAGCCTCAACACGCACGATCACATATATGTATGATTTTATGTTATTTAAGATAGTTTGTGATCACCAAAGTGATCAAACTAGAATGATTGAATATCATGCATAAAATAGTCATTTATTTATGACACTTATAGAATGCCCATTAAGAAATTTTTAGTGAATAAATGACATTCATTGATCATAAAAACTTTAGGATTTTCCCAAAGGAAAATCATTTTTTTTTATGACTAGTGAACTTAATCAAAGAAAGTTAAAATTCTAGAATCAAATATATTTTGTTTATTCAAAGATGACATATGTGTTTGGTTGAAAATTTTAATTTCTTGATAATGATGTAAAGTGGCATTTATTTATGATAGTATGTTGTAGTATTCAAAGGTGTATTGCAATATACTCTAATGTTTTTATCTAAATCAATATATATATATATATATCTCATTTGCAGTAATTTCTCTTCATTTGCAAGCTTCTTTTGCTAGCATATTTAATGGTTTGAACTTCTCTAAATGGAGTGACCAAGTCAATTTCCATTTAAGTGTGTTGGATCTTGACTTGGCACTTTTATAAGAAAAGCCTATTGCCATTATTGATTTAAGCAGTGAGGAAGAGAAGTCCAAACATAAAGCATATGAACGGTCTAACAGATTAAGCCTTATGTTTAATCAAATGACTATTGCAAACAATATTAAGTCACTCGCTGGTATATTAATGGCACAAGTCATAACCATAAAGTTTGATGGGTCACGGAGTATGCAAGAACATACTATTGAGATGACTAATATTGTAGCAAGATTGAAGACTTTAGGAATGCCTATGGATGACTCGTTTTTGGTTCAGTTTATCATGAATTCACTGCCTCTTGAATATGATATGGTATTTTTCAAATTAACTATAACACTATCAAGGACAAGTGGGACGTTAATGAATTGACTAGTAAGCTTATTCAGGAGGAAAATAGGCTTAAGAATTTGGGAAGTCACACCATCAAACTTGCTATTTAAGGAGCTAGTGAAGCACTGAAAGCAAAAGTCAAAAGTTTTAAGAAAAAGAAAAGGCATGTTAAAACTCCTCAACTTGATAAGAAGGAATACAATGATGATAAGTGTGAGTTCTGTAAGAAAAAAGGAAACTATCAAAAGGATTGCTCTAAAAGCAAGGCTTGGCTTGAAAAGAAAGGTATATTAAATACTTTTGTATGTTTTGAATCAAATTTAATTAATGTTCCTTATAATACTTAGTGGCTTGATTATGATGTTATTACTTATGTATCAAATTTGATGTAAAGATTCCATACAATTTGAACCATAAGCCTAATTGAAAATTTCCTATATATGGGAAATCGTATAAAGGCTCTAGTTGAAGGCATAGGGACTTATCGTTTGTTCTTAGATACTAGTTATCATTTAAATCTATCATAGACTCTTTATATACCTTCAATTTGTAGGAACCTTATTTACCTTCAATTTGCAGGAACCTTATTTCTCTTTCAAAATTGGATGTTTGTGGTTTTGGTTTTAATTTTGGACATAGTTGTTTTAATTTATATAAGAATTCTAGACTTATTGGTTCTGATGTTCTTACTGATGGTTTACATAAATTGAAACTTAATGATAAATTTGCTGAATCCTTTCTTACTATGCATCAAAATATTGGAATTAAGTATAATATGCTTAATGAATGTTCAGCTTACTTGTGGCATAAGCATTTAGGTCACATATCCAAAAAAAGACTAAAAAGATTGGTAAAGAATAAAATTTTACAGAATCTAGATTTTATTGATTTTAGTTTATTTGTGGATTGCATTAAGGGAAAGCAAACCAAACATAACCAGAACAAAGCCATAAGAAGTAGTCAGCTTTTTGATATTTATGCACACTGATGTGTATGGACCTTTTGATACTTTGTCTTTTGGTGGAAAAAAAGTATTTTATCACCTTCATTGATGATTTTTCATGTTATGAATATGTTTATTTGCTTAAAAAAAATCTCAAGTAGTAAAATGCTTTTGAAGTATACATTAATGGGGTTGAAAGGCAGTTAGAAAAGAAAGTGAAAATTGTAAGGTCTAATAGAGGGGTGAATACTATGGGAATATGATGAAACAAGATAATGTCCAGGTATGCACAATATACTATGCCATTCACACCTCAACAAAATAGTGTGGCAAAAAGGCGTAATCACACATTGATGGATATGGTTAGGAGTATGATGAGTAATTCATCATTACCCAAATCATTGTGGATGCATGCATTAAAAACAACATTATACTTGCTAATTAGGGTTCTCGGTAAGATAGTTTCAAAAACTCCTTTTGAGTTATGGACAAATAGGAAACCCAGTTTAAGACACTTGCATGTTTGGGGTTGTCCGACAGAAGCAAGAGTTTGTAATCCACATGAAAGAAAGTCAGATTCTTGAGCGATTAGTGGTTACTTTATTAGTTACCCAGAGAAATCTAAAAGGTACATATTTTATTGTTGTTATGGGTAAATCCGATTTAGCAAAGTGGACCAATAGAAGCCTAATGAGCGAGCTCAGCAATTCTAAAAGACCAGTTTGCTAAGACACAGAGCCAAGACAATGGCCTTTCTTCATTACGCAAGATGAGCTCCAAATCACTGATGTAGTGAGCCATGCCTAGGACATGCACCCCGCGAGCATGAGATCTAGACTAGCCTATATGGTCCCAGCTCGCATAGCATGAGTCCAGGTCACCAAGTGAACAGCCTTCGGCATGAGGTACGACATAAGTCTAATCAGTAGCTAGAGGCACACTTCTCTAGCTAGCAAAGTAGCCTTCAAAGGCAAATGCCCATCTACAGACCTCAACTAGTAGAGTCCAAGTTGTCTGTAAACATGTACTATTTGATGTAATAGATGTACAAATCGAGAAATTACCATTGTATGCTCCCCTACTTTTATAAATAGAGAGAAAGTCCATTGTAAAGGGGGATTAGAGGGAAAAACACTAATAGAAACTTTGCTAAACTATAGAAAGGTCTCTATAAATCACTATTTCCCTAGCAAACATTCGGGGTAATACATTACCATGGACATTGGGGCCAATTAGCTTTAGCTGAATCACATTAAAACTGTTTGTATACTTTTTGTTCTTTCTTCTTCTAGCTGTCTTTACTACTTTTCCTCATTTGCACAATTAGAATAATAGCTTGGGGTAACAAGAACTATTTGGTTGATTGGAGTCTGGCCTAAAACCAGATTTTACTATCAATATTTTGGTGCTAGAAGGAGGGCTTCATCTGTGTTCTGGTTTATTTCCTGCTTATTTGAAATGGCCAAAAGAAAAGCTACTGAAAACTTAAGCACTCCAGTTATTTAGTCAGCAGACTCTTCCAGTGAAGGAGTGACCATCAGCTTCCCCCCCATAGCTCACCGCCAACTTGCTAGTGTTGTCCCTGGAGCTAATGGGCTGTAAGTACCATACCAACAATAGCAGTTGTTGGAGAACATAATGGACGAGTTGGCCAAGGCAATGAGAATGCTGAAGCAAGCATAGGCCGAGCTTGTTACACCCAAAAACAAGCACTAGCAGTGAGGAGTTGGATGTTCGAGTGGAGTTCGCCAAGAGTAAACCACAGGTCACTGCTCAGGCAACCAAGAAAATGAGAGAAGCCACCAAGTCACCAGTTAGCAGCTGGGGGGCTTGGACCCAATGATGAAAGAAGTGCTTCAGATGCTAAAACAGCTAGAGGAACACCGCCAAGCCTAAGATGATCGAGCTTGCTATGGGGAATGCTCACCATTTTCTATGGAAATTGAAAAGTAACCTCTCCCATGCAAACTTAAAGTTCCTACGATTTCATTATATGATAGGAATAGTGACCCGTGTGACCACCTAGACGCGATCAATGTCTAGATGGATCTCCAAATTATTAATCACCTCATCAAATGCCATGTTTTCCCAGCTACATTGGGAAATATTCCTCGATCATGGTTCAAGAACCTCTCAGTTTGTAGCATTAGCAGTTGGGAGGAATTCCAAAGAAAATTTATCAACCAGTATCGGGCACTAAAGAAGTAGCTCGTGCCCCCTGTCATGTTGCGATGGTCTTTCAATGGGAGGATGAATCACTCAAAGACTACATCATGTAGTTCAGGCATGAAGTCAACAATGTGGAAAGTCCATCCGATGAAAATGTACTGACCGCAATCATAGCCAAACTCCGTAAGGATGGAAAGCTATTCAAGAGCCTAGACAAGTCCCCGGTTAGCAACATAGGAGAATTTTACAAGCGAGTTGCTAAGCAGATTAGATGGGATGAGACTTTTGACACGAAGAAGTCTGGCTAGAATGAGGAAACAAGCTACCCCATCTAGAGGAGGAGTGATGAAAGTCAGAATGACCACTCCAATCTTCGGCTTGCGAAGAGAGCTAGAGTTGCATGACCACAACACCCAGGTCACCATGAGCACTACAACGTCCTGTCTGACTCCCCAGATAGGATTTTCATCATAGAAAGAGGTGAAGAAGACTTCAATATGCCCAATCTCATTAGAAGTCCCCTTCGATGTAGAGACTCGAGCAAGTTTTGCACCTATCACAATGAGATTGGGCACCTTGCTTCAGACTATTGAGCCATCAGAGATATAATTGAAGATCTGATCAAGAGAGGCCGTATAAAAGAGTACGTGCTATAACCTGTCGAACGGTGATCCTAGTAGGCCCTTTGCCAAAGGAAGGCGATCACAATGCAAAATCTATGTCCCATTTCCTTACTCTGTAAACTTTATGAAAATATCTCGAATCTTTATAAATGTGAATTTTCAATGATAAGTTTTGCAAAACTTAGCATACATACAACCAACTTTCTAAAGCACCATATGTATGCGATTTTCCTACTCACTATGCATATGACCAACTTTTTGAGGCACCATATGCATATGACCTCCCTCATGCATATGACCAACTTTTTGAGGCACCATATGCATGCTCCTTCTCCTAACTTGCTATGTATATGATCAACTTTCTGAGGCACCATATGCATGTGACCTCTCTCATGTATATGACCAACTTTCTGAGGCATCATATGCATGTGCTCTTATGCATATGACTAATTTTCTAAGGCACCATATGCACGTAACCCTTCCCACTCGCAGTGCATATGACCAACTTTCTAAGGTACTATATGCCCACCACCTTTTTAAATACTTGCTTATTTATCGCATTTGCTCATCATGGTCGATTGACCCACTGAGCATTAACGATATCTAATGGCAATTCAATTATGAGTCACAGGAACCCATTCATGCCAATCACCGGGTCACTCCCCACGATCTATTGGGCATTTCAACTATAGAATACTCAGACAAAAAATAACTACAAAAGTTCATTGAAGAAGCCTTGCTCAATGAGATGAGCTTAAGCAGTAGAATCTCAGTGCAGACTTTTGCCAACAAGTTTCAACTCCCAATCCCTGAAGCGAACTGAGAGTTGGGGGGCTTATGTTATAGGTAAAATTTGATTCAGCAAAATGGACCAACAGAAGCCCAGTGAGTGAGCTTAACAAGTCTAGAAGACCAGTTCTCTAAGACATAGAGCCAAGACAATGGCCTCACCTCGCTACACAAGACGAGCTCCAGATCATTGATGTAGCGAGCCGTGCCTAGGACACACACCTCGCAAGCCCAAGATTGAGACTAGCCTATATGATCATAGCTCATACAGCATAATTCCAGGTCGCCAAGTGAACAACCTTTAGCATGAGGTATTGCATAAGTCTAATTAGTAGCCAGAGGCACACTTCCCCAGCTAGCAAAGTAGCCTCCAAAGGTAAGTGCCCATTTACAGACCTCAACTAGTAGAGTCCAAGTTATCTATAAACATGTACTATTTGATGTAACAGATGTACAAATCAAGAAATTACCATTGTAACCTCCCCTGCTTCTATAAATAGGGAGAGAGTCTATTGTAAAGGGGGATCAGAGGCAAAAACACTAACAGAAACTCTGCTAAACTATAGAGAGCTCTCTGTAAATCACTATTTCCCTAGCAAACATTTTGAATAATACATTACTGTGGATGTAGGGGCCGATTGGCTTTAGTCAAACCACGTTAAAACTCTCTATGTGCTTCTTCTTCTTCCTTCTTCTAGTTGTCTTTACCGCTTTTCCTCATTTGCACAACCAGAATAACAACTTGGGGTAACAAGAACTGTTCAGTTGGCTGAAGTCTGGCCCAAAACCAGATTTCACCATCAACAATTGTCTTAACTATAGTCCAAGAATAGTAAAAACTGGTAATGTGAAATTCCTTGAAAATGGTGAAGTTAGTATTAGCAAGGAACAACAAAATATGGACATAAAAGAAGCTAAGGTAAATGTTCTTTTATTTGTGAATGTTCTTTCATTCATTATTGTTACAATTGTTGAAGAACATCATAACAACATTGAACAATATTTGGATGATGAAACACCCCTTAAAGAAACTAACTCATAAAAAGTTGATGCAAATGAGTTACAAGAAATACCTTTAAGAAGATCTTAAAGAATAAGGAAACAACTATATCAGCTATTCCAAGTGATTATGAGACTTATTTACAAGAATCAGATTTTGATATTGGAATTAATAAAGATCTGGTTTCATTTTCATAAACCATAGAAAGTGATGAGTCAGAGAAGTGGATTAATGATATGAAAGAAGAGTTAAAATCCATTTATGAAAATGACGTCTAGGATATCGTTGAATTGCCAAAAGGTTCCAAAAGAGTTGGTTGTAAATGGCTCTTCAAGACTAAGCATAACTTGAATTGCAATATTGAATGATAAAGCTAGACTCATTGGTAAAGAATGCACTCAAAAAGATGCGATTGATTATATAGAGACATTTTCATCTATTTCAAAAAAAGACTCATTATGTATTATTATGGCACTAATGGCTCATTATGATTTAGAGTTACACTAGATAGATGTGAAAACAACCTTTCTAAATGGAAATCTTGAAGAGGAAGTTTATATGGACCAACTTAAAGGTTTTCTAATTGAAGGAAAAGGTCATTTGGTGTGTAAACTTAAGAAATCAATATATGGACTTAAATAGGCTTCTAGACAATGGTATATTAAGTTTAATGATACTATCACCTCTTTTAGTTTTGAAGAGAATGTTGTTGATCATTGCATATACCAAAAGATGAGTGGGAGCGAAATTCTATTTTTAGTCCTATATGTTGATGATATCTTGCTTGCCACTAATGATTTGGGCATACTGTTTGAGACAAAAGACTATTTCTCAAAGAATTTTGAAATGAAAGATATGGGTGAGACATCCTATGTGATAGGAATTGAAATATTCCATGATTAATCACAAGGATTGTTGGGATTGTCTTAAAAAGCCTATATTGAAAGAATTCTAGAGAGATTTAATATGAAAAAATATTCTGCTGGAATTGTTCCAATTCAAAAAAAGGACAAATTTAGTCTTATGCAATGTTCAAAGAATGATATAGAACGAAAACAAATGGAATCAATTTCGTATGCTTCTGTTATGGGAAGTTTAATGTATGTTTAAACCTGTACAAGACCAGATATTAGTTTTGTAGTTGGAATACTAGGCAGGCATCAAAGTAATCCTGGAATTAATCATTGGAAAGTTGCAAAGAAAGTTTTAAGATATATTCAAGGCACCAAGAATTGCATGCTCATGTACAAAAAAACTAATCACTTGGAAGTGACTGGTTACTCAGATTTAGATTTTGCAGGATGCATTATAGTAAAAAGTCTAATTTTGGTTATTTGTTTCTTCTTGGAGAAGGAGCAATATCATGGAAAAGTGCTGAGCAATCTATCATTGCCTTATCCACTATGGAAGCAGAATTTGTGGCATGTTTTGAAGCCACAATTCATGCATTATGGTTGCGGAACTTTATTTCAGGACTTGGGGTTGTTGACACCATTACCAAGCCATTGAAAATTTACTATGATAATTCTGTAGCATTGTCCTTCTCCAAAAATGAAAAATAATTAAGAGGTGTCAAGCATATGGAATTAAAGTATTTTGCCATTAAGGAGGAAGTTTAGAAACAAAGAACATCTATTGAGCATTTTAAAATAGATTTCATGATTGTAGATCTGTTAACTAAAGGTTTACAACTAAATACATTTAAGGAACATGTACATAGAATGGGTTTTAGTTGTCCTTTTGAATGATGTAATAAAGTTGATACTTTGAGCTCATTTATGTATTTATGATATATGCTATTTCTAGTTTCTAGTTATGATGTGCACATTATTGTGTTTTGATATGTTATAACGTGAATTGTTTAGAAACATTATTGTGGACCATTATGAAATTATGTGTGTCATTCATAGGCCTAGTATGGTAGGACATTGGTGTTTGTGGTATAGGGAAGGGAGTAAGTTATGTGATTAGTGTACAACCACTATAACCCACATTTAGTATTTTATCATATTGAGGTAATTATGATGTTTTAGGAGGATAAGTTTTGATGCTTAAGATTATAATACATCATACTTATGGTTTAAGTATTAGTTTCATCCAATTTTTAGGTCAAGTGGGAGAATATTAGATAGTTACCATTTGATAATTTAATAAATGACCTGAAATTAAGGAGTTGGGGCTAACAAGTAGCTTTCTATAGTGAGAAGTTATTAATAAAATAAATCTCATTCATCCATTAATAAAATAACTAATGCTTGATAGATGCATCAGATTAAGGGAAGAGTTAAACATATGTTAGTCCTCTCTCTACTCATAAAAGAACACACAAAAATCCATAAGAAAATTCAGGATGTTTCATAAAGAAAGGAATAAAGGAAAAGCAACCAATGTACGCAAATGACATATGCAGTGCAATGATCTCATCATCATCATCATCAAATCAAGGTATATAAAAATCATATATCTTAAAAATCCTTTTAAGAATTAGAAGATAATAACTTTGATTCACAGTAAAGAAAATTAAGATAAAAAATATATCAAATATCTAACATCATAGTCAAAACATAAAACAACAACCGAAAGATGGCTATATATCTTTAGCATATCTCACAGGGCTTTATAGCTTTTATAAGCAGAATTTTCAAAATTCATCAACTTGTTCCTACATTTAGTTATAGCTCCATCCTCCTGTTTTTAACAAATCGGACATTCACTTCACAGAAGCAAATATAATACACTCAAAATAAAATTACAGATAAAAGGCTTAAATATAATTTTGACTCATCAAAAATATAAATTACACAATTTTGATTTTTTTTATAAAATAATCTATTTTGATTTCCTAAATATTTAATTTGATTAATTTTGATTTTATTATTACTTTTCCATCTAAATACTAATAGAATAACTAATATAAATTTGTTATTTCTATTTTACAATGTTAGTATTTGATACAACCAAAAATAAATTCTAACTGTCCGATGGTCAATTTATGTCAAATAACCTAATTCAGCAAAAAAGAAAAAAAGCAGTCATTGGACATGGATAAGGAATCAGGCTTAAATCGAACGATCAATAGCACTTTGATTGGACTCAAATGATTTTCACCCTTTAAAAAATACAATATTGACTATTTTCACTCAAACGATCAATATCTCGCCGCGCTTCATCATTTGCGTAAAAAAATACTACAAAAAATTGTCAGCTAATGAAATCTTTAGTTCTTTTGACCCAAATCACCTCCATTTGTAAAATTATTTAAATATAAAAATATATATATATAAATTGATAATTAAAAATCGGTTAAAAATATATTTTATCTATTTATAATATAATTATAGTTTTAATTGTCAGCTAATTATGGATCCTAAAATAAAATCTGTATTTTATTTTCATTCTTATGTTTGAAAATGGTAGGAAAAGGAGAGGATAGATATCCCTGAGCACTCATGCTTTGACGAGGCAGTCACCGTCAAACCTGAATAAGCAGCTTTCACTTCACCGAATGGCATATTGCATTGTAGTTGTCCCAATAAAGAGTGCATCTGATTGGGTAGGGACCAATCTATGCCATGTTTTGGGGGTGACTTTTACTATTTTTAAATTTAAAAAATTACAATTTTTTTATATTTTTTATTTTGTTTAAAAAAATCATATTTAGCCCCTCCCAAATTAAAAGAGTGCATTTGGGCAGGGACGAAACTATGTTATGCTTTGGGGTGGCTTTAGCCACCTCCAAGTTTGGGGGCAAAATTAAAAGAGGCATATTGCATTGTACTTTTCCCAACAAAGAGTGCATCTGACTGGGTAGGGGTGAAGTTATGTTATGCTGGTGGCTTTAGCCACCTCCAAGTTTGAAAAATTACGATTTCATTTTACATTTTTTTTGTTAAAAAAAAATCATATTTAGTCTCCAAAATTAAAAGTTTTCATAAAAAATCTTTAATCAATTGTATTTCAACTCTTTCAGTAATTTTTTTTTAATTTCGTCCTTGTGACTGGACATTAGTTATTAATTGGATATACAACAGGAGAGTGAATTACTTAGTGGAAGAATATTATTGTAGAAAAAGCAAAAGCAGATCTTTTTTTACCTAAACGTGAGATAAGAATATGTTTTATGTTTCATATAATTACACAAAAATATATTATCCACAAATTATAAGTTTATATTAAAAAAAAAATTACCATCAAACTTTCCACTGCACTGCATAACATGTAAAGAGAATTAAGATAAAAAGCATATCAAATATCTAACATCATAGTCAAAACATAAAACAACTTAAAGATGGCTAAATATCTTTAGCATATCTCACAGGGCTTTATAGCTTTTGTAAACGGAATTTTCAAAATTCATCAACTTTTTCCTACATTTAGTTATAGCTCTACCCTCCTGTTTTTAATAAATCGGGCATTCACTTCATAGAAGCAGATGTAAAGAGAACACGGACAGCACGTTAGAGGAAAAAACTATGTTTCTATTATTCTTACGTTTTAGTTTTTATTTTACATTTTTATGCGTTTTTAAAAGAAAATCAAGTTTTACTGTAGGCTGGTGTGACATTTCAATATCCATTTTTTAATTAAAAAAAGATTTACTTTAAAAAAAAGGGAAAAGGCAACATGAAAATTAATAGATTTGATAAAAATTGAATGAGAGTGATACTAAATTTTTAGTATTAATATAGGATTAGAAACTTTTTTATACAGAAGATCAACTTAAAAGTAAAGGTTGAGAAAATAGGTGATTAAAAAATGAGAGAACCAAGAGCCATGAGAACAATCTAAATTAAAAAACTACAAAACAACTATTGATTTCACCTCTGATACTCAAGTCCCTCCATTTTCACCCTTTGCCGTTTTTAATGAGATGATATGTATGCATTTTCTTCTTTTGTTTTTTTTGGTTGTTGCTTTGTTACGTGCCCAGCAAGCCAAGAGATCCATCGGTGGAGAAAGTCGGAAGCAAGGAAAAGTTTGTTGTTGTTGTTGTTGTTTTTTTTTTTTTTCTTTTTGAAAAAAAAAAAGAGCTTCAAGAAATTAAGAAGTACATATGACTAGAGTATTTTAGCTTTTCGTTGGTTGGCTGGCTGTCTGTTAGTGGAAAAGATAAAAATCTCTCAAGATAGCTAGGGTTTTTGGTCATCAAATCAGCTTCCTTCCCGACTCCTAGCTAGTTTCTCCTTCTCAATTGTTTTCTCACAGCCGTAGATCTGTTAGGTTCCAAGAATTTTTTCTTTTTTCTTTTTAACACAGAGTTAATTAAATAATTTAATTTCGAATTTTAAATTTTTATATTGGATTAAAATTTTAAAACAAATTATTAAAATATAAAAATATAAAATTTATGCCATAATGCTCTAAAAATTAGTATGAGTAGGGTAGAAAGCTTCCATTCTAAATCATTAACGCGTGATTTCTTTTCAGACTAAGCAGAAAAATCAAATAAAACCTATTATGGTCAAATTTCTAATAAAAGTCAACTGTAACAGAAAAAAAAAAACGACAAAAAATTGTGCTTACGAGAATGATACAAGAATAATGTATATTGTATGTGTGCAATACTGTGGTTATTTGTTGCAATTTAAAACAATCATTTGAGTCCAATTAAAATAATTTGCGTTAAACTATGTAAAATTAATTTTATTTAAATTATATTATGTATATAATTATAAAAATAAATATAAAGATAAATTACATTTGAAAGTGGTATTTTTCCGCTCAAAAGATATTTAGATTTATTAATAAAGCATTAATTGCTTGGAAGTAGCCTATTTTTTGGGGGACCATTTGGAATAAAGGAAGAAAAGACACCCAAGGCTTGAAAGGTTCCTCTCAAGAGTATCAATTCAGACACGAAATCTAGCAGCAAAGAGTGGCCTCTGACAATGAATACAGGGTCATTGACGGGAGAAACTCTGACTTATTCCTTGTAAGAGCCTTTTCATAAAAGAAAAATAGATTCAAATTTAAAAAGAAAAATAATATAAATTTTATAATTACGAAGTTTTTTTTATATTTTATCTAATTTTTTATTTGATGTAGAAAAGTTTTTATTTTAGAAATAAGATAAATAAAAGTTTTTATAAACCAAACAGTTTTTTGATTTTTTTTTTAATTTAATTAAAGTAAGCAGAAAGATTGGGGCTTCAATGCATAACCCTACATTGAAAGTTTGTATACTTTTATATGAAAAGGGCATAATAATACATAAATTATATAGTTCCTCCATCCTTGATTGATAACCCAGTGAAAGAAAGTCATTAGCCCTCCCTAAGAATAGTGCATGTTCT
>JANHAO010020313.1:0-12917 GCA_026873985.1 Saraca asoca | reverse complement strand
TTTGCTGGATCAAAGGATGGTCATTTGGGCTCATGATCCATGCCAATTGGGGGCCTTAAAAGTCCAATTCTGCAGAGCCCATTTTTGTAGCATTTCTGCCTCTATGTTGCAACTCATATTTCACACCCATAATACTAGATTCAGGTCTGGAAGCCTTCATATGAAATGTAGAATTATGTCTTAGCTTCCATTTGGACTTAGTTTCAACTTAATTGGACCTCTATAACTCCAGTTATGGTCTGATTAGTGCACAAAGGTCAGGCTGCCTAGGACAATATTTTGGTAGCATTCTTGTCTTGACTTCAAATCCAAATTTAGATAGCCAGTTGTGTGATTCAGCCTTGGAGGTCTCATGAAGTTTGTAGAGATATATCTTAGCTTTCCTACAAGACAAGAATCACATCAATTGGACAAGTGTAGCTCAAGTTATGATCAGATTATAGAAATTACTCAAAATGGCCAAATTATGCAAAAAAATTTTAATGATGCCAATTGACACAAATTCATACACACTAACACAGCTGAAAGTAAGAAATTTTGGACCCTAAAGTGCTAAGTGAGAGGAAAAATATGGTTGAAATATTTTGTTATTAGTTATCTATTATTTCCTTGTTTTAATTGCATAATTTCATAGGATGATTAACTAAGAGAGCCCTCTATTTGATTGTCTATTGTGATTATCTACTAGCTTAAACTTCATAATCTATAATTATTATGATAGTTTAGCAAAGTAGCAATTAGGTGTTATGATTATAAGCTAGAGTATGATTGTTCAACTATGAGCATTTATCATGTCATCAAATAGTTGTTCTTTAAAAAATTATGAAAATAATGCTAAAAATATGATTGTGGCATTTTATAAAACTTTCTTTGAAAACTAAAATTCATAAATTATTTCATTATTAATAAAATAGGCTGAATGGACAAAATCATGAAAGAAACAATCAAGGGGATCATGTACATGATATCATGAACACATATAAAGAGGAGTATGTTTTAATAGAGACATTCCTAAAAAATTCCTTAAATATGAAATTGTTAATAGAATGAGATGAGTACAACCTAGGTACTCAGTGAGTAGAAATTTCTAACCTAACTTTGGGTTGAAAATAGTTGAGAAGTGCAATATTTATATATTTTATTTCTTCTACATTTAGTCTTTTGTCAAGTCTATATACCAAATAAAGTTACTTGTATCCTGTCTTAGTTATTTAACAATGTTTTAGACTTTTGGTTGTATCTTAAGTTATGGACCTCCTTTTGGATTAATTCTTATATCATTGGAAAACTAAGACAAAGCCCTACAATTGTTATAGAGCTTCAAGCCTAAATCGAACATTTGGTATTTCAAAATTAGCCCACAAGTTGAAGCAAAATGCTAACCTTGCTAAATCTTGACCTAGTCATGATATTTTAATATTATTTGGAGCTAAAAACCTTTGATCAATGAAAACCCATGCCCATTACAAAGTTAAGATTTAAATCTACAACCTTTATGAAGGGCTCTATTGATGGTGGAATCTGGTTCTGATCCAAACTCCAACCAATAGGGGATTCTTTCGGGATCTCAAGTTGTTAACTGGTTCTAAGACAATAAATGAGCTAAGTCAGTAAGAAAGGAGGGAAGGACAGTAGGAATACATAAGGTTTTTAACGTGGTTTGGCCAAATCTGGATGGTACCAAATTGTACATCCACGATAGTACATTGATATAAAAATATTTCTATAGAGTTTTAGTATACAGGCATCTCTCCTTTAATGTTCATTTCCTTCATGTATTTATAGAGGAGAGGAGGTTACAATTATAATTGTTCATGCAATAAATCTATTACATCAAGCATTTAATATACAAGACAAAATAGATAGACTAAATCCCATAATTTGGCTATTACAGATTGCCTCCTGCAGGTGGGCCCCATGTGTCCATTGGGTAGAACATGAATTGGTCTTCTAACTAGCGAGCTCCCAGGTCACTAGTCGCGCCTTGCTAGCTAGATCATTTGGTTTGGGGAAGTGCCTATCTTCAGGATGGCGATGTCGAGCTTGTTGTTATCAGGAATGAGCTTGAGCTGAGAAGGTCATTTCGCAATATGAACTAAAGGTGTAGCGATTTGAGTAATCTTTGAGCTAGGTCTTTGTCGCACTCATGCTATTTGCTGCTCCATCAAGGATGACTTAAATTTCACATATAACATAAGTCCCCTAACTCTCAGCTCACTTTATGGGCTGGGAGTTGAGACTTTTTAGCTACTGTTAAGTTAAAGTCTTCTTCGAGATTGCCATTTCATCTATTCTAGGCTATGCTTCCTATGGCATGTGTTGGACAATTATTGGTGAGTCAACCTTAATTCTTTTCAAGGTAATAAATGATGGTGGTTACGGAGATTAATCTGGACTCTTTGACGAAATCGAACTTGGCTCTATTTAAGGGAGAGGAAAACCCTTCTGCCCCTTCATCGAGTAAACCATGAAGATTTCAAATGAACCTCTATTACTTCTAACATTTTGTCTTTCTACCGAGGTGTGTTTGGTCTGCTGCATAGGGAACTCAGAAGATTCGGCTTCTCTGATAACATGGAAGGATCTCATACGGATCTCGGATTACATCCTCTCAACTTCACCATGAGGTTTTTGTGCCCAGTTGGCCAGGCCCCTGCTATTGCTTGAGTTACTCTCTTTGTGAATCAGAAAGGAGCTCTAGCTAGGAAAATAAGAGCGGTAACACTTTTTCCCTCTCCATTGGTGAGAGTCAGGTTAAGGAAGGCCTTGCTACTGGGTGAGGCATTGGAAGAAAAAAATTGAGGACTTAGGTGAGCTTACGAGCCTTAGTCGACAAGGGTTTGTCCTTCTGCAGCCAGCCCTTCTTCTTAGAAGAAAATTAGTTATAGCCTTTCCCCTTGTATTTTGGCTTTCTGATGTAGTTTTACCTCATTGAGGCTTTTTAATGAATAAAATCTTCTTTGCGATCTCAATGTACTATCTTTACTTTTCTGCATCCATAATAGTGCAAACTTTTATAGCATGCAATGAAACATTCAGATTGCTAATCAGCTAAACCTTTTTGAACACAACAAAACATTTCACACATAAGTACTATCAAATCTGCAAAAAAGGATTGTGCATAGTCAGAAAATCACATGAGAGCCATGAACATTTGGTCGCATGTGAGCTACATATTAGAGTGATCTCATTACCTTAGGCAAGTAATTAGGTCGTCGATTCCTTACGCTTCAGTGAGCACATAGCCATGCTAGCACTGAGTGTTTTAAAAGTGCCTCCACACCTCAGCGAGCATGCAATTACAGTGGCAAAGTGAGTGTTTTTTAGTGCCTCCGCACCTCAGCGAGCACATAGCTATGCTGGCAAAGTGAGTATTTTTTTAGTACCTCTGCACCTCAATGAGCACACAATTATGTTGGAAAAGTGAGTGTTTTTTAGTACTTCTGCACCTCAGTGAGCACACAGTTATGCTGGCAAAGTGAGTGTTTTTTTAGTGCCTTCACACCTCAGCAGCATGCAACCATGCTGGCAAAGTGAGTGCTTTTTAGTGCCTTCGCACCTCAATAGCACACGGTACACTGGCAAAGTGAGTGTTTTTAAGGCCTCTACACCTCAACAAGCACGCAGCTACACTAGCAAAGTGAGTGTTTTTTAGTGCCTTCGTACCTCAGCGAGCACGTAGCTATGCTCACATAGCTACGCTAGCAAAGTGAGTGTTTTCTAATGATTTCGCACCTCAATGAGCACTCAGCTACACTGCAAAGTGTTTGTCAATTCATTCTCCAGAGTGAGCTTCAAGGGGCCTCAATTGGACCAAAGGTTGTTGTTGGTATAAAGTTACACAATATGCTTACAAGAGTTGACTGCATGCAAGCTATGGAAAGTGCAAACACTTGGTAGCATAGGGCAGACTGAAGAGATGAAGATAATAACATCAAGCCAATCGGCAAACAATTTTTAACAAAATGACGGAAAGCATTTGCATTTATTCTGGGATTTAAGGTACTTTGTCAATGTATAACCTGGACTGAGCCCCTAGCTCTTGGCCATCATTTGGCTGGGGAAGCTAGGACTGCAGCCCCGCAGACCGCATCATGTACTCCCTTAAGCGACCCCTCTTGATCAGGTCTTCAATTACATCTGTGAGGCCCAAATAGTTTGAGGTCCTATGGCTGGCCTCATTATGATAGGCACATAACTCATCTCTATTCCTCGGCCTAAATGGAGTCTTTAAGAGTCTAGGCCTTTTGGAGTCTTCCCTATCTGTTTTCGGTAGGTAAATTTTATGTTAGGAGTCCAACATGATGCTATACTGCTTATGGTGATCAGAATGCTGAGGTTGCTCACCTCTGGGCCTCCTAAACTTCTTTACAGTCTGCTTTGTAGAGTGATCCCCTTGCTCCTTGCCACCCCTCTTCTTGCCATGAAAAGAGCTAGCCTTCTCATCCTTCTTGTTAGACCTTTCTAGGCCGAAGGTCTCATCCCCTTTAATTTGCTTAGCAGCTCACTCATAAAACTCAGTGAGGTCCTTCATTAGGGACTTGTACAGACTCTTGTACAACTTTCCATCTTTGTAGACTCTCATGGAGATCATTGCTAGCATGGTTTCTTCAGATGGATTTTCCACTGAATTGACTTCAAGCTTGAACCTAGCAATGTAGTCTTTTAGCAACTCATTCTTGCATTAAAAGACCATGGTGAGATGACAAGGGGCACAAGTTATCTCTTCAGCACTCGATACTGGTTGATGAATTTTTGTTGGTAGTCATCCCAACTACAGATTGAGTGGGTTGGAAGGCTTCTGAGCCAAGCTTGAGGTACACCCCTTAATGTGGCCGAGAACACTCAGCACTTGATCAGGGGATCAGTTATTTGCAAGTCCATCTGAACATTGAATGCGTCTAGATGGTCATAAGGATTGGAGTCCCTATTATATAACGAAATCGTGGGGACCTTGAGCTTAAGAGGAAGAGTTCAAGTCTTGATCTCCTTAGAGAGCGGTGACTTTTTTCTATAGCGAGCTTGATCACTTGAAGCTCGAAGGTGTTCCTCCTGCTAAGTTATTTTCTGAAATAGCTCTCTAACCAATGGGTCTCGTCCCCTGGATTGTTAGCTAGATGATTATTGAAGTCTTTGATCCTCATGATCACGAAAGTTGCAACTTGGAATTTGGCCTTGCGGGTAATGAGCTAGAGAATTCTCCTGGTTGGGATTGCCTGAACATCAAACTCACTGTTGCTAGAGAATGTCCATGGTCATTACAGCTTTGACCTATCTCTGCACACTCTATGTTAACATGGTAACTACCTTGGTCTGTTCTCCCATCATGTTTTCCAATTTTTCCTGATGTTGGAGCCAAATCTACACTCCATTGGTGCCATTAGCAATGACGACTAGTTGAATAGAACTGGCAAGGAGGAGGCCAGCGATTGCATCGATGACAGGAGTAGTTAAGGAGTCCATTGTTAAGACATGCCCTTTTGGAGGATTGAGTAGTGCATTTGAAGCTTTAGTAGCTCTTCCCTTGGCCATTGCGACAAGAAACGAACCAGAACAGGTGAGATCCCTATAGATGGTGCCAAAATGTTGATGGTGGAATCTGGTTTTGATCCAAACTCTAGCCAATAAGGGATTCTTTTGGGATCTCAAGCTATTAACTAGTTCTAAGACAATAAATGAGCTAAGTCAACAAGAAAGGAGGGAAGGGTGGTAGGAATACACAAGGTTTTTAACATGGTTTTACCAAATCCGAATGGTGCCAGACCCTATGTCCATGATAGTGTATTGATCCAAAAATATTTCTATAGACTTTTAGTACATAGGCATCTTTCCTTTAATGTTCATCTCCTTCCTGTATTTATAGAGGATAGGAGGTTACAATTGTAATTATTCATGCAGTAAATCTATTACATCAAGCATTTAATATACAAGACAGAGTAGACAGACTAAATCTTGTAATTTAGCTACTATAGATTGCCTCCTACAGGTGGGCCCCATGTGTCCGTTGGGTAGAACATGAATTGGTCTTCTGTCTAGCAAGCTCTCAGGTCACTAGTCACGCCTTGCTAGCCAGCTCATTCAATCTAGGGAAGTGCCTGTCTTCAGGATGGCAATGTCAATCTTGTTCTTATCAAGAATGAGCTTGAGCTAAGGAGGTCGCTTCGCGATGTGAACCGAAGGCGTAGCAATCTAAGTATTCTTTTAGTTAGGTCTTTGTCACACTTGGGCTGCTCACTAATCCATCAAGGGTGACACGAATTTCACATATAACAGGCTTAAAGTGAAACTATGTTGTTTTGAATGAGAAACTAAGTTTTGAATTTAACTTACATAATATGATATAGGTTAACTGCTCTGGACCACTTTTGAGTTTTGGCCTATCACTTAAAAGCCTTAATTTTAAGCAAGGCCTAGTCTGTAGGATTGTTGGAGAGTAGGGTTACAACTTTATACAAGAGATTCAACCCTAATTTTACCCTTGTCCAATCGAAATCAATAGCTAAGGCTAGAAAAGGAAACTAGATCAATCAATGTCCTAACTAAATCAGGATTACTTGAGGATCACTCCAAAATCAAGTAGGGTTGTTGCCCTCTATTTTTGTTTATAAATAAGAGCTTTTCTGGGGAATACAAACAATAATCTCTCTACAACAATTTTGCTCCTAGTTTTAATTTCTTTACAATAAGTTATTTAACTCATTTTTTAATTCTAGGGAATCCTATTTCAATTTTTTATGAGTGTCAGACCTTATCTGTTTTGAAATATTCTTGATTTGATTATCTATTGTTTCTCTATTTTATTTGATTTATGATTGCATAAGATAGGTTTCCTATTAGTTGATTATCTGTTGTGATTATTGCTAGCTAAACCTTATAATTTGTAATTGTTATGAAAGTATAGTATAGGTAGTGATTATGTGTTAATGATTATGGTCCCATTTTTTGTTCAATACCTATGGGAAACATATGATGGATTAAATTATTTGTGATAGTGTATAACTATTATCCATTCTTAGCCTCTTCTTGTTTTTAATGTTATTATTAGTTTGACTATGATCACTTGATACTGAATCGATTAATAATTAAGAATTTAACTTGGATGTTGGGCTTGAATTAATCACATTATGGAAGAAAGGTAAGGATTATTTTAGTGTCTACATAATTCTTGGCTAAGTAATCAAAAAAGGAATAATATTTCGGTATCAATGAATATTTGGTGAATTAAATATATGAATCTCTCTTGAATCGAAGTTTTTCCAATTAAACTTTTCCTTATAATTTAAAATTTGTTTTTATTTTATATTTTGAATTTGAATTCAAAACCATTTCATTTTAGTTTGCTACATTTAATAGATTTAGGATCATTAATCAACAAATCTCTAATGTTCGACTTATATTCATTAATGAAACAAATTTAGGAGCCCCAATTAGAATATTATGTTAAATTGATCTCACACATTTCATTATCTTGTCATCCCATTTAACATCAAATCAAGCAACACTTTTTCTATGAAGTCCTATTCTAAGCAATCATAAACCTTGTTCATGTCCATTTTAATAACTATTTCAACTTTCTTGCCCCTTTTTTTGCAACTTCAAATAATGGAAAACCTCATTAGCAACAGTATAGGAAAATGTCCTTTTTTCAACATATATTTTTTAACAATCACAAGTACTAGTAGACAAAGGCATAAATGGTAAAAAGTATGAGAGCTATTACGAATACTAGATCATGGTCTTCTATTATTAATAGCTTAGTTGACCATTAAGAGACCCAGTATCATAAAAATGAGAAATAACTCCTGTTATGTGTGCATTTCATGAATATAGGGTAGTTCTTCTATTACTATAACTATTTATCTGTGAAAATTATTCTCAATAATCTTTACACTCTTGGGTTTTCATAGTAACAATTAAATCCACCATACTAGTTATCATAGGGAAATTTTGTTAATTTTGAATTTCTATGATGGCACCAAGTTCTTCTTGGTCTCAACCAATCTCTTGCTCACCGTTTAATTGGGATTTTTAGAACATAAAGGGAACAATCACAAAATATAGAGAATCCACTCTCCAACTTTTATTAATTCAATGTGAATACAATACAAGGAATAAGCACAATATTGTATGATTTTGCTACTATCAATGATGGCTTATAGGGGCATTTATACAAGTGGGACAAGGGGAATTATTACATGCATGTTTGCCACATAAGTAGAGGCAGTTGACAATCTTAACTACTAGGCAACTAAAAGTAATCGAAAGTAACTGCCACAAATTTTCTACTTTCACTAGCCAATGTTCGTACATCCCATGCAATCACTTTGCTGCTAATTTGTAAGCCTTTTGTTAGAAATTTCCCTTTGCCTATGCATAATTATGCATGCACTTAGGTTTAGCACCACTGGGTGCTCCTATATGTGCTGACTGCCCACTTAGGTGCTTTAGCAAGGCTTGAATGCCATACTAAGCCCACCAGCCAACAATGTATGCCTCAGCATAGTCCATTTGCCCAATAGTCATGCCCATTGCTTAATATCTTGTCCTTGACAAGTCTTATCCTAGCTTGCCAACCACACTTTTGCTTTGTCACTACTAAACATGCCTTCCTTATGCCAAGTTCCTATAAAGCACAACACAACCCAAGGCTGATTGTTGCCTTTTTGCCATGGTTCGACTAAAGGTATGACAAATGATCCCTACCAAAAAAAGCTAACATCCTCATTGGTAAGGTTTCAAGGTAAGCATTGATTTGTTTTTGAGATTGTCATAAAGTTGTTCTCTTTTCCTAACTTGCCTCAAATTCTAGTAGTCCCTTCCATTTTACTAAGTAAGAAGCCCTTCTATTCTTCTTACTCTTCCCTTCATCCTGATGATCAAGGATTTTCTCTATGTCCTTATCAACTTGTTTCTAGACAAAAATCAATTTTTGGTAATAAAATAAGAAAAATAAAAATTTTGAAGATTTTGAAATTATAGATTTGAAATTATAAGAGACTTAGATATAGTAGAAATAGGAAATATAAAATTTTGGGAATATTCTACAGATCAAGTTATTGTTATAAAGATTCAAAGGATAGAAATTCATATTTTAGGAATTAATTTCTATAAAACTTTTAAAATATTGAATTAGGGTTATAGATATTAGTTGAGTGTGAAATTAGAGCCATTAAGAAGATATATAATTTAAGTAATTTATATTAAAATTTTGTGATCATTAGTGATTGGCAAGTATGTAAAATTTGAGGCAAAAATGGAAAAAATGGGAAAATTACTAAAAAGGAAAAATGGTTAACTTGTAGTTATTGAGAAGTTGACTAATTTTTCCCATTTTATTCTCCTAGCAGTTTGCTTCCTTTTCTTTTTTCTTGGCTTTGTCAAAAAGGAAGTCACGCAAAACTTTTTCATTTTCTTCTTCAAGTTTTCAACTTTTCTCTCTAGCTTCACTTTCTCTCTACAAGTAAGCTCATCAATTCTTCCTATTCTTTTCTAAAATTTTTATTTCTAAATCTTCTCTTCTTCCCTTTCAATTTGATAACAAAATCATGCTGATTCATTAGGTGAAGCTTCAAAAATGAATTTTTAAAAATTTCTACTATTGTTAATATCACTATTCAACCCATGAATCAACTTAGTTTTTTTGGCATTTTAAAGCTTGAATTTGCTAGATATAGTTAGTTTCTATTAAATTGAATCATAATGTAAATATATAAGCTTAGTTAAAGAGAGAAGTCTTTGGAAAAGTTTGGGAGTGAATAGACTTTTCTTTGTGTTCTTGAAAAGCAGAGATAGATTTGTCGTGATTAGCTACACCTTTGTATTTTCAACTAGCAAGGTGAATATTTCTTACCATTCTTATGAATTAATATATGTTTCTTGATTATGATATGTTGAATAAATGAAGAAAATTGATAGAAATGGGTTATGTGATTGTGAAGTATGATTTATGATCAGATGGTTTGGTCAATGAACCAATTAGTTAGCGAATGAAATGAATGGATTTTGTGTATATTTGAGCCAATAAAATGTGTAGAAATAAAGTTATATAGTGAGAATTTTCCTTATAAATAGCTTCCCCTATTTTTCTACTATTTGCATGTAAAATTTGCTCGTGTGACTTGAATCACACCGTTTTGAACTGAATTTGCAATTATGCTCACAAAAACTAGTAGCTTTTCTTGACTAGTTTGAATTGAATTTTGAACTAAAATTTGATGATTTGAATGGACCTCCCTTACTCTATTTTTTTTATTCTAATCGTGATTTTCATCATGTTTGAAATTAGACTTCCTGAAAGTTTTCAAAATTTTGTGAGTAGACTTGCACTCCTAACTACATTTCTTTGAGTTGAATCGAGCTCTTCATAAATAAATTTTCTTATTCTAGTTGCTATCATGCTCATTTTCTTTAGCAATTCTAATTACGATCCTGATCGCACTTGATGGTCCTAGTAAAGAGTTAATTTGCAAAATATAATTAGATCTTACCCTTTTTCCATTGGGGAATTTATATACACCTTTATCAAATTTAATATTTCTTTTGATGGAATGTGCAGAAATCGATGATCTATAAGTGTGAAGCTAGCAAAATATAAAAGATTGACAGTGGGAGCAATTAAGAAGTAAATGAAGTAAGAAAATTGAAGACAGAACTTTTTAAAGTGGTTCAACTTGAATTGAAACTACAATTCAAGTTTACTCCACTTGATCTTTCTTAATCGAAAGACCTCTTTAATTAAAAATAAAAACCTTTAGGATTATCAAGCGCCTAAATTGCTAGTTTTTACAACAAAATACAAGAAATTAATAGGCTTCTTGCTAACCTAGAAGAATTAAGATAGGCTCTTCTAAACCTATACAGATTTCTAACTCCTAGAAGTCTCAAATAAAAAGGAATTTAGTAAAGAGAGATTGAGGAATACAATACCAAAGTTTGAGATGAAAATCTCAAACAAACTAAGTTGAATTCAAGTAACCTTTGATCCAAAATTCTTATAGAAATCTCTGAAGATTTTGTGAGATAGAGAGAAAATTGTGTTTAGCTCTTAATCACATATTTTTTCATTGAATTATGAAGAAAAACTGTGAAGAATTGTTTATATAATGAAGGTAGTTAGACTTAAATAACTGTTGTAACCATCTATAACAGAATAATTGATTTTTAGTTGTTACATCAATTGACACATCGATTATAGTCTGTTATTACTAATTCACTAATGTGGTAATCGAAGTGCAGTGTGTTGTTTACAGCCTTCACATCGATTACTACATCAAAGTAGCCATTTTTCAAAACCTTTGATATTTTTTTTGCATGCATCAATGTGACTTTGATTGCGATATGAACTTTTCACAAGTTCTTCAATGCATCGATGCGTACCTCGATTCATGATGTAAAAAAAAATTTTATAAAATTTTATTTTTCTTTAAATGATTTTTCTATCTCATTGTTCAGTTAAAAATATTGGATCAAATATTATTTGAGCTTGTTTACAAAAGTTCCTATTGAAACAAAATAAGTCTTAAAACTAATCTTGGATCTCCCAAAACTTGAATCAAATATCTTTTGGACCTGCAAAATAATAAATCAAAAATACTAAAATATATTGTTAGATAAAATTACTTTTTAACATTAAAACTAAGGAAAATATGCAGCTTAGAATAGTCTAGGCAAACAGCACTTTCAACAAATTTTATATTATTTTAATTAATGTCTACCTCTCCTAATTTTATTCTAAATTCCTTAAATTACTCTTGTAATGAATCCAAATAACTCGAACATAATAAATAGAATTTATAAAAGTATAAATCATAAGTTAATATCAAGGAATGGAATTATTATGTATACAAGAGTATCCAATTAATGAATTTATAAACCAAAGTGATTATAAGACAAGAAAATATGAAGATAATAATGAATGACTATGATTGTGGAAATGCAATTACTATGAGTAGTATTATTGTGTAAAGTTTGATAATGTTCATGAAATATTAAATAGTATGTGATGTTGTGATATTATGATTGTTTGTGGAATTATAATCATTTACAATAAATGATTATATGGCTTAAAGCTTGTTTATATATAAGAATGGGAATGATTTAGTGTATTTATTATGAATACCATGGTTATGTGAGTGTGATGGCATTTGAGAATTATAAATGGTGTGTGTGACACCATGAATGATATTAATATGTGATCATGTGATATTGATGGGGTGTGTGTTGGTGTATGCCCTAGAAGCCAATCATAGCATGATTGTTTTTTTTTTTTTTGCATACATTGTATTACATTTCAATTATTATATTCTGTTATATCTGCATACTGTAAATAAATATTATACTTGTCCCTAGAATAATTTATTATTCTTAAAATATCCCTAGTTGACTATTGTTGTGAACTAGGATAGCAATAATACAGCAAGATTAGTATGTATGATGACTGATGACCAAAAGTCATGGATATGAGATATTAAGTCATTACATAGGTACATGTTAGAGAACAAAATGTACCGGACCGACCCGCTATAAGAATGCTACATGGATGGTTATGTGTCATAAGTAATTCTTATAATGACCATAATGTATGTAGTCTTTGGACCTGAAATCACCACGGTTCCCTGCATGGGGAGTCATTTACTTTAACACTATCTAATGTCACCTTTAATAGGGTGGCCTAAAACGTAATGTTTAGGTATTTCACAAATCATGCAGAGGGATGTGTGTGATCAAGATGAGATTTTGTCCTTCCTTCTTAGGAGGAGTAATATCCATGGGCCCCTTGATTGAGTAGGACTAAGAAATGCGTGACAGTGCTCAAATGGATCAATATGTGACTTTGATTCATTTGTTTTCAATTAATCACTTAGGGATCAAGAAACATAGATTGAATTATTAAGAGGATGACACATTCCATGCCTTGA
>JANHAO010020312.1:0-12895 GCA_026873985.1 Saraca asoca | reverse complement strand
ACCCGGTGTTGCCTATGCTACAAGTTAGTTAGGTAATTTCGGTTTACAAATTACTAATTTGACGGGCCTCGACAGCTCGCATCACTAGATACTATCAAAAATTTGTTAAGGATTTCTTTAAGATTTTTGCACTGTTGATTAAGTTAACTTGAAAGGGAGTGCGATTTGAATGGACTCCTACATGTGAAGAAAGTTTTCAAAAGCTAAAAAGATGCTTGATGACAACCCCATTATTGGCATTGCCATTTGGATTAGGTGGCAATATAATGTATTACAATGCTTTACGAATTGGACTTAGATGTGTGTTGATGCAAAATGGAAGAGTAATCACATACATGTCATGACAATTGAAGAAAGACAAGTAGAATTATCCTACTCATGATTTAGAGATAGTGGCCGTAGTTTTTCCTTGAAGATATAGAGGCATTATCTCTATGGAAAAATATGCAAAATTTATATAGGCTATAAAAGCCTGAAATATATCTTCAAACAAAAAGATATTAATCTTCAAGAATAAAGATGGATACAGCTAGTTAAGGATTATGAGTGTTTAATATTATATTATCCCGACAAGGCAAATCTGGTAGTAGATGTACTAAGTCACAAGTCAGTAAGTGGTTTGGCTTGTCTTATTTCTAAAGAAGAGTATTTATTGTGTTTTTACTCAAAATTTGAGAAGCTTAGTGCACAATTAGAAGTTCTAGATCAAACCTTGATTTTAGCCAACATGATGATACAATTGGAGATGGTTGATCACATTAAGGAAGCTTAGAAATAGGATCCACAATGTCTGATTCTTAGGTAGAGGGCAGAAACAAAACTAGACTTAAGATTTATAGTTAATGAGGTAGAGGTGCTTAAAAAAGAAGGATGATTATAGTTCCCTCTAATGTTCATGATGATTTGCTATACCAAGCTCATAATTCATCATAGACAATACATTTGGGAGTGTCTAAAAAGCATCATGATTTGAAAGAGGTGTTCTAGTGGGAAAGCATGAAATACGATGTGATTAAATATATAACTAAATATTTTATGTGTCAACAAGTGAAAGTAGAACAACATCAGTGTCTGGTAGGATTGCATTAATCCATCAAAATTCTAGAATGGAAATGGGAGAGTATAATGATGAACTTTTTAGTTGGATTGCCAAGGTTGCCAAAAGGCTACGATTTAATTTGGGTTATCATTTGTTGCCTAACCAAATTGGCTCATTTCTTGTCAATCAAGATAACTTACTTAACTACTCAATATGTGCAAATGTACCTTGATTAGATAGTTTCTTTACATGGTGTGCCATTGACAATCATTTCAGATTATGGTACTCAATTTACTTCTCACTTTTAGCAATCATTTCAACAAGTGTTGGGTACTTAGTTGAGGTTTAATGTGGCTTTTCACCTTCAAATAGATGGTTAATCAGAGCAAATGATTTGGATTCTAAAAGCATGCTTTGAGCATGCATGATGGAATTTGAGGGGAGTTAGGAAAAGTATTTGCCACTTATTAAATTTTCCTATAACAATAGTTATCAATTTAGTATTCAAATGGCACCATTTGAGATGTTGTATGGGAAAAGGTGTAGATCTCCATTAGATTGGTTTGAAACCAAAGAGGCAAAGTTGTTAGGACTAGACCATATAACAAATGCTGTTAAAAAGGTGCAACTGATTCGTGATCAAATGAAGGTGACTCAAGATCAGTAGAAATCATATTTGAATAAAAGAATAAAGGAATTAGAATTTGATGTTAACGATCGAGTGTTTCTTAAGGTATCTCCAATGAAAGGAGTCCTGCATTTTGGTGAAAAGAAAAAATTGGCATCATGATATATTAGACTATTTCAAATGATCAAGTGTATAGGAGTTGTGGTGTATCAATTAGAATTGTTAACCGAAATGCAAGGAATCCATTCGGTATTCCATGTCTCCATGTTGAGGAAATATGTTTTAGATGAATCTCATATAATCAAAGAGAATTGTTTCAACTAAACACCAAATTGACCTATGAAGAGCAACCTATGACTATTCTTGACCAAAAAATTCAAAAGCTGAGATCAAGAGAAGTTCCTATGGTAAAGGTGTTGTGAGGATGACATGATGAGCAAGGAGCTACATCAGAATTGGAATATGATGCATAAGAAAAGTACCGCCTATTGTTCAATAAGATCACATGCAAAAGTATTTAGTATAAGATATTATTTATTGCTATTGATTCGTTTTGTTTAACTTACCATCACTATTCATAATTTGAGGACAAATTTTTTGAAGGGAGAGAATTATAATACCCTGAGTTTTAAAAAAAATTAAATTAAATAATTTCAGTAATAAAATGACTTTTCAAAAAATCTGAAAAGGTGAATTTGAAAATTTTGAGAATTTCAAAGCTATATATTTAAGATATAAAGTATTTAGAAATAGTAGAAATAAATTATATAAATTTTAGGAACTTTTAGAAAATCAAATTTTCCATTTTGAATGCTTTATAGAATAAAATTAATGTTTTTGGGATTTAATTTCTGAAATACTTCGAAGAGTTCAAAACGAGGGCTACAATATCCCGCATTAACAAGCTTATGATCATTACAAAAGTAATTAATTTAACTAATTTGTATTAAAATTTCATAGACACCAGCGATTGGTGAGTACATTAAATTTGGACTCAAATTTAAGGAAAAAGAAAAGGAAAAGTCATTAAGGTCAAAGATGAGTTAAAGGCGAAGTTAACTCTACTTTTTCCCATTTTGCCCTCTAAAGAGGCATTTTCCTTTTTCTTTTCCAGCCTTTCCCCAGTTTCATTCATGTAACCCACACTTCATCTTCAATAAGCAAGCTCACACACTCTTTCTCTACTTCTCTCTTTCTAAGTAAGTGATTCAATTCTTCATGTTAATCTCTCATATTTTTGTTGTCAAATCCTCTCTTTTTCATTGTTCAACTTATGAATCCATATGTATTTTTACTTATTTTAGAGCTTAAATCTTTTATTTCTAGCTTGTTTCTATGGAATAAAATCGTAATCTAATAGTATTTGATTGTTTGATGAAAGAAAAACCTTGAAAAATCCAAGAAGCTAACATACTCTTCTTTTTGTTCATGAAGAGCTTTGAAGAACTTTTGTTAGAATAGTTTTGATCTTTTGTTTCCAACCCTTAGGTGAGTGATTCTTACCTATCTTATGAATTATAAAGTGATTATTTGATTGTGATCCACTAAATATTTGTGCAAGTTGAAGAAAATGTGTATTTATGATTGTATTGCAAAGTTTGAGTTTGATTGAACTTATTGATATAAATTTGGTTTCATGTTAGGAAAAGTTAAGTTTTATGCTTTCTAAAGCTTCTAAAATAATGGTATATTGAACTTATATGATTTGATGAAACATTGGATAATATTTCCCTTTGTTTTGGCCGCTGATCCTCTGCAATTCCAAAGCTCATGAATTAAATTGCAATATTTACATTGACTTTGTGATCATGCTCATAGCAAATGTGCAACACTGTGTCTTGCGATTTGAATCGAAAATTTAACTAGTTTCTCACAATTCAAATTAAACTTCCTTTTCCCTATGTTACAATTCCAATCAAGATTCTAATCATGTGCATAATTTAGCTTCCCAAAAGTCTATAGTTTTAGACGAGCAGACTCGTATTTTATATTGAATTCTTGTGAGTTGAATTGAAACCTTCTCATTTGAATTTTGCAATACTAATCGCAATTTTACTCAAACTTTAACAATGATCATGCTTGTGATTTTGATCACACCTCTAGATTTAGACTCCTTATTTAGTTTAAATGCATTTCTTTTTTAGACAAGTCTCATCTCCTTGACCTAAACTCATAGATCTCAACCAATTCCTAATATGATCATCAATAAGTTGTAAATGAGTAAATCATAAGCTAATATCAATCTATTAACTATATATATACATATCTATATTGTGGTTATGAGAACAAACCTAAAAGTTATAATGATAATATGAACTATGTGACATAATTCTTATGAGATATGATACTATTTGAAACCTTGAAATTTTTCAATGAAACATGGGATGATGAATGATGATAATGAGATGTGATTGATGTGATGGGATGGGGTCTATAAACCAAATCCTGGACCTGCGCGATCTGATATGGAGTAAGGGATAAGGTAGAACATAAAGGGATAAGGCTGGCAATTATACGAGATAAGTTGGAAAGGAGTAACAAGGAGAATTTTGATTGTTATTATTTATTTTGCATTTTTACTTGAATTGTTATTTTGAGAATTACTGAATGAGGTATAATGTGACTTGACAAGTGATGAGTGATGATAATGGCTTAAAGCCAAGACTTATGACTTATTTAATAAGCTTGGTATGGAAAATGATTATATGGCTATTGTTGTAGGGGGAATTCGGCTCTGTGAAGTGGGCTGGTAGAAGCCTAAGTCTAGCAAAAGGAACAAGTATGCCAAACCACGAATTTGCTACATAAGAGCCTTAGGTCGCTAAAACATTGAGCTTGCTGGCTAAATGAGCTTGAGGTCATGAACCAGTAGCAACCTCAGCGCATGAGCTCCAGCTCGCTAAGAGAAAGTCTTACCCAACTAGAAGCCCATTAAGGTCAAGCATAAGGCCACCAGGCAACTTGCACTGCCATTTTGCAAAATACATCCATCAGGCCCCACATGTAGAAAGTAACCTACAGAAGCTAATTTGCAGTGCTTTAGGTAGTCTTGTACATTTAAGGTTTGATATAATAGATGTATAGTTTATTTAGTTCCATTTGTATCCCTCCATTCTTGTATAAATCGGGGGCTAGAACTATTGTAAAGGAAAGAGAGGAAAGAAGAGAGAATATAGGCAGAAACTCTGCGAGAAACCATAGCCAAAGCTCTATAAAAACCATTTAGATTAATAAAACATCTCCATGGACGTAGGGTCTGGTGCCGTTTGGATTTAGCCAAACTATGTTAAACCTTCATATTGCATCTGTTCTCCTCCTTTCTCCTGTCGTCTCTCGTTGGTCACCACCTCAACAATTAGGAAACAGTTTGGGTCCCAAAAGAATCCCCTCCATCGACCGGATCAGGTATAACCAAAATTCATTGACATCATTTTGGCATGCCCGATGGGACCCTTATGTTCTATGGTTATTTTTCTACTTCTTTGGTTAATTTTGTGCAGTTGAAATGGTAAGAGGAAAGGCCATCATGAAGTCAGATACTATCATCAACCAACTTGAAGGTCATACAACAAGCTCCTCTACTCCTCAAGCTGCCAATGGTTTGTCTTCGTCGGCTCATTGTCAACCTGCCATTGCTATCCCTGAGGCTGATGAAATGCAAACCTGGCTTCAACGTTAGGATAAGCTAGAAAATATGATGGGAGAGCTGACTAAAGTAGTCATTGCACTAGCACAAGCACAAGCATAAGGTTCGCAAAGACAGAATGAAGTTGCTATACCTGGGAATGTTCCCCATTGATAGCGTGCTAGATGTTCGAGTAGAGGTCGCCACTCGTGACAGCGAACCTTAAGTTACTGTTCTCACAACCAAGAGAGTCAAAGAGATCAGTAGTCTTCCAATCAGTGATCTAGGGCATGAAACCCACTACTAAAAGAATTGTATCAAAAAATGAACCAGTTGGAGGAACATTTGCGAGCTCCGAATGATCAAGCTCACTACGAGGATAAGTCACCATTCTCGAGAGAAATTGAGACTCAGCCCCTTCCTCTCAAACTCAAGGTCCCTGCAATTCCACTGTATAATGGAGATACTGATCCTTATGACCATCTAGACGTATTCAACATCCAGATGGATTTGCAAACAATTGATCTTGTGGTTAGGTGTCGAGTTTTCCCTACCATATTAGGGGGTGTACCTCGGGCCTGGCTCAAAAGCCTTTCACCTCACTCGATATGTAGTTAGGAGGAGTGCTAGTAGAAGTTTTTCAACCAATACCAGGCATTGAAAAGGCAACTCGTGCCCCCTTGTTAGCTCACTATGATCTTTCGGCGTAAACATAAGTCACTGAAGGACTATATTGCCAGGTTTCGACTTGAGGTCAATTCAGTGGAGAATCCGTCTGAAGAAACTAGTCTAGCAACAATCTCCAGAAGACTATGCAAAAATGGAAAACTCTACAAGAGTTTATATAAGTCCCCAATAAAGGATTTGACTGAGTTTTATGAGTAAGTTGCCAAGCAAATTAAATTGGAAGAAACCTTTGGCTCAGAAAAGCCTGATTGGAAGGAAGAGAAAGATGGTTCCACTCATAATAAGAAAAGGGGCAATGTGGATCAAGATGACTACTATGATAAGTGGATTGTGAAGAGGTCCTATAGGCCTAAGGGCGAGCGACTTTAGCCCCTAACTCACCACGAGCATTATAGTATCCTATCGGACACCTAAGATAGGATCTTCATAACAGAAAGGGAAAGAGAAGACTTTAGGAAGCCTAGCCCTATGAAGATTCCCTACAAAAAGAGGAACAAACAGGAGTTTTGTACCTATTACAATGAGGTCAGACATGGTACCTCAAATTTTCAAGAACTCAGGGATGCTATCGAGGACCATATCAAAAGAGGTCATTTACGGAATTACGTGGTGTAGCCTTCGCAACAACGACCTGGGCCTTCCTAGTGGAACCCCCAATGAGAAAAGGATGCTACAATTAGAATCATTTACTAATATTGTAATGAATTTCAAGGAATGATGAATGCATTTTGAACTCATTTTTTGATTTCTGGATAGATTCCTTGTAAAGTGTTATGATAAAAAAATTAAGTTATCTTCAAGTTTAGCGAGATTAGTCACCTACCTTGCAATGAGGTTCCCCAGGTTGTAGCTCTCATGCGACCTAAGCCTATTTTTTGCCAGGACATAGCTTTCAAATGACTTGGGTTGATGCTTTACAAAGGCACGGCTTACACGTGACCTTAAACTATTGCCAACTTTCGAGCTAAGGCACCAGGGCTTATCCTGGAAACTATTGCTAGTTTTTGAGCTGAGGCGTCGGGACTCATCTTGGAAACTATTGCCAACTTTTGAGCTAAGGCACTGGGGTTCATCCCGAAAACTATTGCCAGCTTTCAAGCTGAGGTGCCGGGGCTTATCCTAGAAA
Organism: Saraca asoca; assembly: GCA_026873985.1. Lineage (NCBI taxonomy): Eukaryota > Viridiplantae > Streptophyta > Magnoliopsida > Fabales > Fabaceae > Saraca > Saraca asoca. The sequence continues at coordinate 5,790 of JANHAO010020312.1, read as the reverse complement.
CTATTACCAGCTTTCGAGCAAGGCACCAGGGCTTATCCCAGAAATTATTCCTAATTTTTGAGCTGAGGCCGTTGGAGCTTATTCTACTATTATCGTGACCTAGTGCTCACAACTCTCATGCAATCCTAATGTCCGTAGCTCTTATGTGACTTAATATTTGTAACCAATTTATTGATTCGTAGCTCACATGATCTAAGTGTTTATAGCTATTATGTGACCTACTTTTATGCTACTTATCGTAAAAGTGTTCTAGTTTTCAAAATCGTTAATAAACATAATCGATTGGTTATTGTTGATGATGGAATTTGGGCCGATCTCCAGTCAACAGTGAATGATTCTAAGACCCTAAACTGTTTCCCTATGAGTCGTGTGAGAGAGAGAAAAGGATAACGGAGAGGAAAGGGGAACACAAGGAATGGCAGGCAGTGTTTTTAGAGTGGTTCGGCTAAATTTGGTGTTTTGATTAATCTTTGAAATTTTTTACAGAGTATTCGCTAATCTTATTTCTCCCTCCCCCTCTTCTAACATAGAATTCCTATTTATAAAGGAAGGAGAGTTATATGCAATGATTATAAGTTACAGTTCTGTTACATTAAGAAATAAATGTAGAAGATAGAAGAACTCCTGCAATCCGGCTGTTCAGGCTACTTTTTGTGGGTTAGGCTCCCTTGGTCGACTAGAATGTAGACTTGACACAAGCCTACCTGAAACTTCTTCTCACCAAGATTTTGGCCTCGGGGAATGCTCGGCCTTCGAAAACCAGGGCTCCTAGTGGGAAGTTGCTATTACTCTTCAATTAGTGAAGACGAGTTCCAAGTTGGGAAGTGAGCTCGATCTCCATGCAAGCTAGAACTCAACGAGCTAGGATAGTTTACCAAACTCATGAGCCAAGCCCCCATGCACTTGTCCTGAACATCCTTTAGACTTAATTTTTGCTGAGCTTTCGATTTGCCTGAACTAGACCAATTTTCACCTATAACGTAAGCCCCCTAACTCTTAGTTTGCTTTATGGACTAGGAGTTGTAACTTTTGCTATTTTAGTCAAAGCTCTTTGTTCTACCGTGTTGTCACTTCGGGCTTTCAATCTTTCACTTCATTTGGTGTTGCCCATACTTCTTTTTCTAACCTTGCCTTCTAGCCATTGTCATGGCAATCCGACCTTCTCAGGACCATTTGATCAAGCTTAATCCTTTGTTCGCTAGGTTATCCATTGAACTCAAATTAGTTTATAAAGCCTGAGAAGCTCTTCTTGCTTCTTCATGATCAAATAGAGGTATCAACTAAGCCCCTGAATATCTTTGCTGATCTAGCTTCTGGAGAAGCACTAAGGCATGTATGGCCTTCTGCACATAGCTTTGAGGCATGGATAGCCTTCTGCACATGGCTCCCGTGCATAGCTCTTTATGCTAGCTACGGGGATGATCTTGTGTAGATCTTGGATTACTTCTTCATAGCTTCGCTATGATCTTAGGCCTTGCCAGCTAGACTCCTGGTGCCTTTTTTAATTGCACAGGGTCTGGTCCAAGAGGAACTGTTGGCTTTGGAGGGATATAAGTAGGAGCAATCATGCTCATTGGTCTTTTTACTATGGTAGCTGGTTTTCTATTTTCATGTTCAGCCTTAGGCTCTTTTAGCTTTTGCTTCTGTATTTCCCTCTTCTGATGTAATTTTGCCTTGTTGAATGAGGCCATTTTAGTTGTATAAACTTTTCTGTATAGCTCCTAAATGTTGTACTCTTGGTACATTGTTGGATGTATATTCCTGTGGATCAATGAAATGCTTTTTTCCTGACCAATCGGCCATAGTTGTGGTTTGTAGTTGATCTTGTCATTTGATTGCCCTATTTTGCAATGAGCAATGGTCAGGACACATGGAAGCTGTGCCTAGTTGAAAGTTTCTTACGAGTTACGAGTGTTTGATCACATGACAGCTATGAATATCTATCTGCATGAGAGTTGTAGCAGATCTATTTTAGCATCCTCATGCCATGGTGAGCTCCCAATTTGTTTAATAGTAGTTTTGTTTATTTTACATGTGTTGACGGGGTAGGCTTTGCACTATCTCACCGTCGAATGTGTTTTTATGATCGTGAGGTAGGCTTTGCACTATCTCACCCTTAGATGGATTTTTTGATCGTGAGGTAGGCTTTGCGTCGTCTCTCCCTCAAATGGATTTTTTGATCGCAAGGTAGGCTTTGCTCAGATGGATTTTTCAATTGTAAGGTACGCTTTGTGCCATCTCACCCTCAGATGGAATTTTCAATTACGAGGTAGGCTTCACGCTATCTCACCCTCATATGTGTTTTCTTTGGTAGCGAGATGATAGCTTGTCACTATTTTAGGGCATTTTTCATATTTTAGCCAATCAGCCAAGAATAAAATTAGATCAATCAAAGGATAACTTTCTTTTTGTGCAGTGTTTTGCTGGGAATCATTAGTTAGCAAAAGTTCATAATACTAACATTAATCTCAGAATATTACAGGATCAGAATATAGTTCTGATGGAAGGCTCTGGCTCTCAATCAGTGACCCATTGAGTTTATTGAGCTTGCTACTCTGATGGTTTCATCATGTAATCTTGTAAACAACTTTTTCTGATGAGGTCTTTTATGGCATCCTTTAGTGCCCAACATTCTGAAATAGTGTGCTCAACCTCATTGTGGTAAGTACAAAATCTACTTGAGTCTCTGAATTTGCTGGGAGCTCTCATTGGCCTGGGTTTTCCAAAATCTTCTTTCCCCTTTTCTATAATAAAGATCTTATCTTGCGCATCGGATAGGGTGCTATAGCTTTCGAAGCGACCATGAGGCTAGGATCATTTAATCCTACCCTTTTTCACAGGTTAACTGCCAGGATCGTTGTTGGGTTTCTTTTCACTCCTCTTTTTACCTTGAGGAGTGCTTGCCACTTCACCTTTATACTTAGTCTTCTTGTGCCAAAGGCTTCCTCCCATCTAATTTGCTTGGTAGCTTGCTTATAGAATTTAGTGAGATCTCAAGTCGGGGACTTATAAAGGCTTTTGTACAACTTCCCATCTTTGTGAAGTCCTACGAGATTGCTGTTAGGATGCCCACCTCCAATGGGTTTTCCATGGAGTTGGCTTCATGCCTGAACTTGGCTATATAGTCTTTCAGCAACTCACCCTTGCATTGAAAGATCATTACGAGATGACAGGGGACGTGAGTTGTCTCTTCAATGCGCAGTATTGATCAACAAATTTCCTTTGGCACTCTTCCTAGCTATTGACACTATGAGCTGAGAGGCTTCTGAACCATGCCTGAGGTATTCCCCCTAATGTGGTTAGGAAGATGCGGTATTTGACCAAGGGGTCGGTTGTTTGTAGATCCATTTGGACATTGAATGCATCCAAATGGTCGCTCAGGTCCCTATTCCTGTCATACAGTGGGATTATAGACACTTTGAGTTTTTGTGGAAGGGGCTGCATTTCAATCTCTACAAAGAACAGCGAGTTTTCCTTGTAGCGAGGTTGATTATTTTGAGATTGGCGATACTCTTCCAGTTATTTTAGCCTTTGGAGGACTTCCTTCAGTATTAGATCTATAACATTGGGCTAGGGGCTAGAACTTTCAGCTTACTGCGAGCCCCTAGATTGCTGGTCATGGTGGTCCTCACGAGCCTCTTTTCGAGATTCTTCACACAACTGCTAGAGCTATGCTACGATTTCTTCTTGTCTTTGTGCATCTTGGGCTTGTGCTTGTGCCAGCGCTTTAACAGTCTCAGCCAACTCTCTTACCATGTCTTCAAGAGGTGGTTGAGGGGCTATCGGTTGACCAGCTGGAGTGCTGGAACTCCTGTTAGCCCTTTCTCTCAACATTGGAGCCAGACAGAAGAATGATTCAGAAATAGATGGGTCCCTATAGACGATGCCAAAATGTTGATGGTAGAATTTGGTTCTGGGCCAAACTCCAGTCAATAGTGAATGATTCTTAAACCCCGAACTATTTCCCTACGAGTCGCGTGAGAGAGAGAAAAGGATGAAGGAGGGGAAAGGGGAACACGGGGAATGGCAAGTAATGTTTTTAGCATGGTTCAACTAAATCTGGAATGGCAAGTAATGGCAGAGTTTTTATTAATCTTTGAAAAATTTTATAGAGTATTAGCTAATCTTATTTCTACCTCCCCCTCTTCTAACAAAGAATTCCTATTTATAGAGGAAGAAGGGCTACATGTAATGATTACAAGCTACAGTTCTATTGCATCAAGAAATAAATGTAGAAGATAGAAGAACTCCTACAATCCGGTTGTTACAGGCTACTTTCTGCAGGGTAGGTCGGCTTGGTCAGCTAGAATGTAGACTTGATGCAAGCCTGCCTAAAACTTCTTCTCACTGAGCCCTTGGCCTCAGGGAATGCTAGGCCTTCTCGAACCAAGGCTCCTGGTGGGAAGTTGCTATTGCTCTTCAAGCAGCAAGGACGAGCTTGAGGTCAAGAAGCGAGCTCAATCTCCGTGCGAGCTAGAACTGAATGAGCTAGGATAGTTTACCAAACTCGCGAGCCAAGACCTCATGCACTTGTCCTGAACGTCCTTCTAACTTAATTTTTGCTAAGCTTTCGGTTTGCCCAAGCGAGACCAATTTTCACCTATAATAACTATCTAAGCATTTTGTTTTATTGTGATTTACAGGAGCTCATGCTATATGCGAGGCATCGAACACAATATTCAACACTTATAAAAAGTGGTACTTTCATTAAAGGACCTCAATGAGGTAAAATTACATAAGAAGATAGGAAATACAAAAATAAAAGCATAGAGCCTACAACTATTGCTTCTATAGAGAAGAAGAAAGCCAATTATCGGGTTACGAACCAACAGCAGCCTCAGCACGCGAGCTCTAGCTCGCTAGGATGAAATCTTACCCAGCTAGAAGCCCACTGAGGTGAGCATAAGGCCACTAGTCAACTTGCATCACCATTTTGTAAAATACATCCATTAGGCCCCACACGTAGAAAGCAACCTGTAGAAGCTAGTTTGCAGTGATCTAGGCAGTATTGTACATTTATGTCTGATGTAACAGATGTATAATTTATTTAGTTCCATTTGTACTCCTTCATCCTTCTATAAATGGGGAGCTGGAACCATTGTAAAGAAGAGAGAGAGGAAAGAATAGAGACAAGTGATAAATGAGTAAAATGCCTATAATTATGTTAATTATCACCTCTTGATTGATTGTTAATTTGTGGTTTTGCTATACTTTTTGTCTTAGTTTAGTTAGTTTGTTGTTAGTACTGTTGTAGTATGCATTTGTCTTTTCAGGATAGCAAAAGAAGTTTTAAAAGAAGAATGAAAGCTTAACTTTGAAGCACACTTGGATCAAGAAGATGTGAAAAGTCTAAGACAATTGTGCAAAGAAGCTGAAAGAAATCATGAAGCCAATGCCGAACATGGTCGTGTTCAGTGCAAAATTAGAAATTCTTCTAAATGCTATCCAGCTCAAAACACAGCCAGCTTGTGTCCCAAAGCACGGTCGTGTTCGAAGCCCGAAAACTGCTATATAAGGCCATGTTCCAAGCAGCCTGAAGACATAATTAGGATTCATTAGTTTTCCTTAATTAGGATTACCTAAAGCTCGAGTTTTCTTACTTTCCTAGGAGTTCTTTGAGTTTAATTTAGGATTCTTTCTTTGCTTAATGTTCTTTCAAGAATTCTAGTTCACTTTTATCACAGTTTTCTTATTTCTTCTTCATGTTTTCTTTCTTTCTTTATTTTCTTTGTTTTAAACATTATGCAATCCTTTTCATTAATGAATATGGTTTTTATTTCTATCATGTCT
>JANHAO010020311.1:0-12894 GCA_026873985.1 Saraca asoca | reverse complement strand
CTTTTTCACATATTACTTTGAATGTGTATTTTTCAATTAAACTAGGGGCAACTAAGGAGAAAAGAACTAGAGGAATGACACTTTGGAAAAAGATTCATATAAGAGCAATGGAAGAAGCAATGAAGTCTTTTTTGAAAAAAAGTAAGCAATAGGGCCATACGACAAAATAGTGAGTGACTTAAGCTTATTCTTGCGTACAATTGTAAGGAATCCACACATTCTGGCTTTTGATTTATACCAACTGGAAGGCCATACTAGATGACTAGAAAACACAAATATTGGATTATGTTAATGTAAGAAAAAGTATATTGGAATTATTATACTTAATGTTGTGTTATTCGCTGAATGCTTTAATTTTGATTATTAACATTTTGTGCTTTTTGTAGAAAAAAAATCATCATTCTAGAAGAAGGAAAAAAAATGGGTACTTTCTAGTATACATGAAACTTGGAGGAGACATAAATGCAAGACTAAGAAAAAGAAAAAATATTTTGCTAAGTATAGAAGTGTGAATGAGATGTTGAAAAATCACCCCAAAAACATGCTAGAATTGCACTTTAGAAAGTTGATCAAATATTGGAGTCTTAAACCAATACAAGTAAGATAAAAACTTAGAAATTCATGTCGAATGTCTTACTACATATAATTCCTATCTCTATAATGTTAAATTTTGACTTTCTATTTTGTTGAATTATAGAAAATCATCCAAAGGAATGTCTAAAATAGAGCTCAACAGAAATGGAGACATCAAATGGGACCTATCAATTTTGCAAGAATATGGTAGTGATTGGTACTATATTTAAGTATTTTGGACATAAATAGAAAACTTAGTTAAGTGCTTGGTAGAATCTTAAGTAAATTATAATTAATTTTAGACTTACTTGTATTACATTTATTATAGCATGCAGAATAATGTAGAGCCCACACAAGTAGATATGTTCATCGAGGTAGTAAGGGAAAGGCATTAGATTCAGAAACACAGGATAAAATTGTGAGTGACAATTTTTTTTCCTCTTTTAGTTTCACTAATTAAAAATATAAATTTAGTTGCTTTGCTAACTTCCTTGTTTCTTTTTATACTTACAACTTCAAGAGTTAATTCAAAACTCTAGTCAAGCCACTACAGATGCCTTTCATGTTAAGTTTGGGAAGGAAAAGTTAGGGAGAGCACATTGCTTTGGTAGATCTATTACACTAACTACTTTGAAAAGACAAGAAAAAATTGAGGCTTTAAAGTAAGAGCTCCATAACGAGGTAGTCTCCTTGAGAAATGAGATTCAAAAGATGAAAGAACTTCTAAAGGCATTATTGCAAGAGTCTAACATTAATGGAGTCAATTTAGGAGCCATCCCTGAATTATTGAAAAGCCCTCTAGATGATGCCAATAATGCATGAAATGGTAATGTATGCTCGTCTGTATCAACATATATTCCAACCAATGAACATGTATTATTAGTTTCAGTTCACTTATTCACATATAGAGGTATCTTATTGTAGTAGACATTATAAAATTGAAATGGGTTGGTTTTTTTTGTCCTTCTATTTGCTAATTATATATGAATAATTAAATAATTGTTTACTACTTATATATTTTATTAGGACATTAAAATATATCTATCCATATGGCTTCTGTACTTCATGTGTATATGCACATATTAAAAGGACAAATCAATTAATGCAATGGCCAAGACATATACATGCAGATCAACCATTATTGATCTATGCAGCCAAAAAAATTCAAAAGTTTATATTGATGCTTCTTCTTATTGCTAAATGAAATGATTCGTATTATGCATTTGTAATTCTTCAATTTCATTTAAATCTATGCATGCAGCATAATCTTCCATAAGTATTAGCATGTTGTTAGGATATCCCAAACCAATTTCTGATTTTTTAATTTCATTTAAATCTATGCATGCATCACAATATTGGTGGTGAAGAAGCAAATCAAAGTGATAATGAATTATTGGATATAGGTGCTAATGATGAGAATCTTCAATGAATATGATTTTTAATTTGAATTTTCATTAAGCTATTAAACTTAGAGTTAATACTCTTTATAGTTATCTTATTATTTTGGATTTATTTCTTCAAATTTGGGACAAATTAATTGATGTATTAACTATTGGAGTAATTAGAATTTTTTTTATGAAATGGATGTGATGTCCAAAAAAAATATTGCTTATTCTATAGCAAAGTGTTGTTTATGTTGCCTATTCTATAGCAAAGTGTTACTTATCTTAAAAAAAAAAAAACCATTGCCTATGTTGTATCAAAATGTTGCCAACCTATAAAAAAATTGTTGCCTATTATGTAGCCAGATGTTGCCTATCTGTAAAAAAATCGTTACCTATTATATATGACAATAGTTGATAAGTGTTACTTTTTATTTAGTTGACAACACTTAATAAGCATTGCCATAGTCCACACTCGTTGTCAAATAAAACAAAAAAAAATCATTGCCTATTATATATGACAATGGTTGATAAGTGTTGCTTTTTATTCAGTTGACAACACTTAATAAGTGTTGCTATAGTCTACAACTGTCCACATCTATTGCCAAATTAAAAAAAAAAAAAATCGTTGTCTATGACTGAATAATAAGCAATGGTTTTGTCATTTGTTGTCAAAAGCCCTAAAAAAAATTATTATCTAAAAAAATAGATAATGCTTAATAAGATCACAATAAAAATTGTTGCATATTCTTATAGGCAATAATTTTTGCATGTTACCAAAGAATAAAAATGTTGTAGTGCTTACAACAATATGCTCACAAGAAGGCATACCGTTCAATGAGCATGGTCCAAAACCTAAATGGAATAACAGCTGTATGTCAATTCTGCACATGACTTGGTTGATTTGTTGACTTTGTGTATTCATCAAGAATTTGCTCTGCCATTTTATTCCAAAGTTTAAATTAATTTGATTGCTAAGGTTTTAACTTTTAATTGATTCGCTGACATCCAACCGGCAAAGTGGGCCTGAATTATTTTGTTGCATTCAGAAAATCATCAGTGCTTTTTGCACGTAGTTGTTGCTGGAAAGAAGATTGTTAGGCCAGGAGTCACTCTGATATGACAAATAGTCTTCTGGACTTCTCCATATAGAACAAAATCCATTGTGTAAGAATATTGTGTCATTATCAAAGTTTATTAGATTAAGCTAGTCTTAGTTCTTCGAGAAAGCAAATTACTTATAAATAAAAGTGTTCACAAACAAGAATTTTCAATTTATTTGATGTAAGTGCTTCTTAATTTTAAAAGTTTAAATTGAAAAGACTTGAGAATGATTTTATTATCTAATAAACTCCTTCGAACGGAAGCTCTTTCATTTTATAGATAGGTAGGATATTGATATATAAAAAATTATCAAAATAGACAGAATTTAACCACAAAAAAAAAAAAATTGATATTAGGACTAGCAAGAATTTACACTCTTGATCTTTTAATTGAATGGATTTTGATATCATGTTAAATATCAATTGATTTCAAAAGTTTAAGATGAAGTAGTTTTATTTTATCTGCTTCAAGCATTTATAGTATATCAGTGCTGACTGATTGCTATAGTTTTGTCATTCTTTCTTTTAAATGAACAATAGTGGTTCATGGTTGAATCCTTACAGGTTTATTATACATAGCCTTGAAAACATATTAGTTTCCAGGTCTAGTGGGACAGATTTCCAGCCAATTTAATTAGTAATGTGTGTAGATCATATTGTTGCTGCTTAAAAAGGTAAGTTATTAAAGCAGAACTATATATAACATGTCAAAATTATGGGGCCTATGGTTCCTCCCTCTATCACAGGACTAATGGAGACCAGAAAGCAGCACTTTTAGTGGGACATATTAATTTTGAACACGAATAATTTTACAGAAAGCAAAAAAAATTTTAAAAAATTGAGTATTTTTACATTGAATTATTTATTTTTAAGTTTTAAAATAAATAAATTCAATAAAAAAACATAAATTTTAAAATAATAAATATGATTAATGATAAAAATACTTAAATTCTTAAGAGTTTGAGTTCATCGTTCAATTATGCTTTTGAAATTCGCAAAACACAAATAGCGTGAATCATAAGAAAAGGCAACAGCCACAGCCACCTATTAATGACTTCATGTCAGAATTAGATCATCTCCATCTGATTTGCAATATGGCTAATTCTTTCCTGAAATTTGTTATGTACATTTCGCTGAGTAGCTGAACTGCATGCAGTTTATAGATCCATGAAAGGCACTCAAATCTATTACATATAATCCAAAATCCAAATTATTTTTTAGTAGTATTAACCCTTACACATTATCCCTTATATTTACTCACATGGTATAGTTTAAGTCAAAATGTCTCACTTATGATGTTATGTGTGTAAATATATGAGGTATATTGTGAAAGGGTTATTGAAGAAAGAACATAAAAACATGGAGAAGTAGCTAATTGTTTGTCTTTTATCTTGTTCTAATGCTATGTTTGAGAGTTAGGAAGAGAAGTGAAGGGAAGATAACGAGAAAGAATAGAAAGTAAAAAATGGGAGGATAATGAATGACTAAGAAATAATTTTCCTTTTTCTTATTTTAATGTTTAGACAATTCTCTAAAATCCTACAAATTAAATGAATATATAATAGTGAGCAATATAAAGTGTCATAAAAGATTTTAAAGGATTAGTTATAAACTTTCAACTTCTTTTCCTAAATCAAAACTTCTAAACAAAAAGAATATTACTTATAACATTTCCTTCATCCTCTCCTCCCCTCCATTTTCTCCTTATCAAATATAACATAAGTGTATTTTGTACTTTAAATATGATTGCTCTTCAATTAAAAAGTCCCACATGGACCAAGTTTTAGAATTAGTTCATGGTAGGACCACAAAAGTTGAATTAAGAATTGGTAATTTCTTTTGCTGAAAGGTAAGATGACAATTCAAAGTGATAAGTTTGGTGAATTTTGCCCCATGGTTAAGTTATTAACCTCGATAAGATTAATATCTAATCTAATTTTAACTGTAGTAAAATGTCAAGACTGACATTAGGGTTATTTCTCTGGCATTAGTTAATTATGCATGCAATTTTGGGCATTGTTCATCATATTATCAGTTCGTAGTTAATTAATTCTGCGCTTAGCCGGAGCCTCCAATTTCTTTAATTTTGTTAATTTCTTCAGGTTTGCTGATTTGGATATTAGCATTGCGCTGATGTCGGTCAGCTTTTTCTCATCCCAGCCACTTTTTTTTGTGATTATTCCATCTATTGTCTTCTTCTTTTTTTTTTTTTCACGATCTCTAGCTTCTAGATGCACGGTAAATAGCTTTGTGTGTTTTAAAACATATAAAATCAATTTTACTCTCAGATTTTTAAATGAAAAAAGCATAAGTCACTCTTAAATTTGCAATTTCCATTTCCAATAATAAATTAAAAAATATGTTAATACTATGGAAAGTTTTTCAATTTTCTGGTATCGTTTGTCATAAATTTGTCAAAGTACTTAAGTCACAAGTTTTTTTTTTTTTTAACTCTTCGTTTAAAACTATAAAATGATTAAAATTCAATTTATTTAGATTTGAATTCATATAAAATTATTTATAAATTTAATTAATTTTTTTTATTATTTAGAGGTTAAAGTGTAAGTTATTGAATTCCTTTCCTTAGAAGTATCTCACTAAAAATAGCAAAGCAAGAAGAACAAAAAGTTTTATGATTAATCTGGTGTCGTTCACTAATAATTGAAATGAATATTATATATAAACTTGGCCCCATTTTTTTCTTTGGCTAAATGATCTTCCCACCAAATAGCATCTTCCCTAGCTTCCTATTATTTTCATCTGTTGTAGACTTAATATCCAAGTGACTGCGAATTCTTTAAATCTATCACAGAAAAAGCAACAAACTTTTCCGCTAACCTTACAATAAGTTCACATTGCACTTCCGAAAGCCATGCCAATCAATGCATCACAATAATCATTATAAGTGGCGCTACATATGGAGACTTTAAATCTAATTCCGTATAAATAAGCATTTTAACTGTCATTTGAGATATGTGTAAAATATGAAAATCAAAAAGTAATTTGGTCGTAAAGGGTTATGCTTTATCACGTATTGGAAAAAAATTTGTATTAGTACTATTCTTTTAAATTTTTCAAAAGATCATACTTTTTTCAATTTTTTTATTTAAGATTATAATTTTTATATAGAAATGAAAAGGTTAAAAAATATATCAATGCAACTTTAATATGAATAGAGTTATAACTTTTTACATACTTATTACATGTAAAATTTATACAAAAGTTGAGGATCAATTAATACAAGTATCAACAAAAAGTAAACTTACATCATTACTAGTTTTTTACAAAATAATTTTTTCACGAAATCTAAGATTATTTGATATCCATATGAAATTAGGTACTATATCATTAATAAACTTTAAAATTAATATAAAATATATATTTTAAAAAAATCTGACTAGAAATCAGATGCATGATTTGTTAAGGAAATACTACTCACATAAAAAAAATCATAAAACTTTACTCAAATTTTATAAGGCAATATTTTTTTTTCACTATGACGCTATTAATATATATATATATATATATTGAAATTTTATACGTATTTGCAAACTAAATTATTTAATTTGTGACAATTATATTAAAGTCAGCAGAAGTTCGCACCCACTTATAACTAACCATGAAAATGAAAACCAAAGTAATCAAAAACCCAAAGAAGACAAAAAACGGTAAATGAATTAAAAAGCATTCGAAATTACGACTAAGCACCAGCTAGCAAAATTTGACAAGGAAGTGCTTCCTGCTCTTCTGTCAATTTTCGCAATTCTTTCTTTATAATTCAACAATTGTCTATAACGATTTGTCATGTACTTTTCTATTTTATTTTGAGTAATATTCGGATTCATACTAATTATCATGTATCAATTTTTTAAAATCTTATCATTAATGACTTAAAGATAAAAATAAAAAAAATATTATGATAATTATAATTAAATAAAATATCAATCTTTCCATTAAAATTTTATGCTTTAAAAAATCAATACATATGAAATTCATGATAATTAGTATAAATTTGAATTCATAATATCATCACCCATCTATTTTTGCTAATGCTCTCAAGTTTCCAAGTCATTAACAAACTCTACCAACTTATATGATTATCTTTATTTCTTGTTCATCTATCCAAATCCTTACCGTTTTGTCTCTCTTTTCCCAGCCTAACTGTCGTCTCTTTGGGCTGAGCTATAGCAACTAGCTGTTATTATCAATTCAGTTGTGGCCATCAATCCTGTCTAACGATAGCACAACACATTTTCACATAACTAATAGCAAGAATGATAATTGATCATTAATAATAAATTTTTAAATAATTGATTATACATATATCATTATTTAAATGAAGTTAACATTTTAAAAGATTTTATTTATATATTTATTTTTATAGCAACGGTATCAAAGTTATTAAACTTATATATACAAGAAATTAGGATTAAAGAGTAACACTTGAAGCAAATGCTTTTGACATTTTTAAAGGATTTTATAATAAAATATTACATTATTAATTAGATTGAATTTACATGCAATTAAAAATTTCCACAATCATTTTTTATTGTCAACATAAATATTATAAAAAAATAAATATCCCTTTTTAACCTATTAGAAATGTAATCAAATTAATTTACTAGTTTTGAATAATTACCTTAATTTGTTTCAGAATGGCTATTTCTTGTTTAATCCTATATGATATTGTAAATAGTAATTTATTTATATACTATTAAATAAAGCGCTACTCATAAGTAGATGAGTAATTATTGTTAATTGCATAATTTACTTCTGTATGCCCTAACTTATTTAAAATCCGCACAACTAATTTTATATAATGTGCTGCACATACAAAGTGCAAAGGAATTGTGATTCACAGCTAGAAATTTAGGAGACATCACATTCCATGATGCACTGTTCCTTGATGTTTAAGAATTGTAGAACATAGACTAGTCCTGCAGCTTTTTTCATGTCCTTTTTGCTCATCTTTCACTGTCATGGGGCTTTCTGATGTCATAGTTCAGTTCTATGGAGAAGATCCTCAAGGTCCACAGTTGCTGAACTATCAGAATCAGTAAAACTTTGATTAAATCTCCATTTTGATATTACCATTATGAATTTTAGGTTTGACCATGGTAAATATACCATAAAATATAATCATGCATGTTGTGGGTCTGAACTACCAGAATTGTAGCGGTAAAACTGAGAAAAATCTCGATAAATATTTCAGTTTGACTATGGTAAATACCATAAAATATATCACATTTCAAATAGTTAAATCTTATGTGGGTCGCCACACTGTCTATATACATATATATAGATATATCCCAGTCCTCATATTTAATCTATACATTTTCTCATTATTTATTCTGGCTCTGATGAGAATTTAATACTTTTAATTATTTATTTTGGTTTGAAATGATTGCATTCTAAATATATTCTTCTGGCCTATCAAACCACTCCTCCTACTGCCCCACTAAATAGGGAAAATTATAGAAAATTAAAAGTGTATAGAAAAACACAAACAAAATATTATATTGATTCTTCATATTATTATATATATATATATTCAAACATGAATGAAAGAACATCAGCCGACAATATGGTTTAGCAAGTGGCAATCAAGTTGGTGAGCCTTGAAAAGTGAGTAAAATTCTTCAAATTAGATTCTACAACCTATAGCTAGTTGTAAACTATGATTACAATTCCCATTATATTATAATTATAGATAAATATAAAAAATATGATAATTATAAAATAAAATTATAAAAAAATTATCATTATGAAATTTAACATTATAATAATATTACTCGCATTATTACAAATATTAATAAACATGTAATATAACTTTTTTTTTTTTTTGCATGTAATAGACATGTATGTATGTAAGTCACCGTGTGTAAAATGTTGGGTGCACTGACCACCTAACATAATCTTTTTAAGTTTCATCTTTCATAAGTATCTCTAACTGAATTCTTGTTAGACCCAATCAAATTGCTTCATATGTTACGTTATCATTCTAATTCCTAAGTACCTAATGCCAATGGTAGTCCACTTTTCACATATAATTTTCTTGTCGTTTCAAATTAGACTTCCATGATTCAAAACTACTAGCTAGCCTAAATACCCTTCTTTTTTTTTTTTTTTTTTACAACTAATCTTTCTTAAAAGTCAAAGAGAAAAATAGCGCCGGGGGGTTAGGAAAAGAAAAGGCTAACGTGATAGCCAAAGCTTGACAAGTTGCCAGGTATAACTTCGTAGCCTTTTAACCTTTAACTAAGATTAATTTGGTCAATAGTAAGATGTAATTAAATAGTAAAGAAGGCTATAATTATTAAACAAATGGAAATGAGAAAAAGTGTTGTGTGCTCAATCATAGTATCCTTTGTAACGTGCAGGCACTTTATTTCCACAACCACCTAAAAAAAGGGCAATAGTCAAATTGGTCTAATATAAATAAATAAGGGTACGTAAATAATTTTATAATTTATCAGAAGGAGAGTGATTTCATCGTTTCATTATTTATTTTATATTAAAATTTATATATTTTTTATTTTATTTCTTCTTTTAAATTTTTTATAAAATACGATTCAAAATATTTAATTTTTAAGAAGTTTATATTATTTATAAAACTATCCAATAAAATAAATAAAAAGGACACTCTTTTTTTCTTCTCAGACTCTTTCGCTACTCAACATATTCTAAAATCTATGCCCCAAGTTACAAGAAATTCTAGGATGAAAAGAAAGATAATTTGTTTTGGGCGGTGGCAAGTTTGATTACTTGCACTAAATAATAGAGTTTTCTGCAGGTAATTTGTAGTTTGCAAGATAACCCAATTCCCAAAAATGGATATAGATGCTGTGAAAACAAGAAATGCCTTTCTTATTTGAAAAAAAAAAACTTTTATTTATTCACTACCAAGTGCAGAAAATTTTAACTACATATCATATATTATATATTATATAAAATGATTTATTATGAATTGATGTATGTAAATATACTTAAATATTGTTGGTTAAATAGTCTAAATGTTTATTTATGATTAGTTTCATGCAATATAATACATGCATTTAAGATTTTTTTTTTAATTATACACAAAATAAAGTATAATTAAATTGATCTTATTTGTTTTGAAATGAAACTCAAATTGTATCTTGGTGGCAAGAATAAAGGATGAGTAAGATAATTTCATTATCCTTAGTTCCTAGGCCAAATGGTTTTGTATATTTGAACTTGGCTTCATGCACAGAAAAGATAATACAGCCATATGCATACTTTGCTTTACACTTTTTTGTAAAAGTAAATAAAAAAAAAAAGGATAATAAAGCCAACATAAATAGAGTGGAGCCGAAGAGACAGGCAGGAGCCGTAGTCTCAAAAATTTTAATATCCTTATAAATATATATTTCACAAAATTTTAATATTTAACATCTCGAACGAAATATTTTGGCTTTGCCATTGAATACGAAGTAGAGGGAAAAAAAACCAGTGAAACACATGTTATTAGCTTTACAAAATTTCAAGATAATGATGCTTCGCGAAGATTCAACCTCAAAATGAAGACTTGTGAATGAAGCAATATTGATGAGATTAATTAACTAGTGGGTGCAACAACTCAAATAGGGTTGAACTAAGTTTCCTTTACACTCTGACCCCTACGCCGCATCAAAAAACCTAATTTGCCAACCTCGAAAGACTTCATCTCTCTACTAATCTCCTCCTATAAAACCACCCCATTACCTCTCTTTCTTGCATTACAACCTTAATCCATCATTCTTACAAAGTTTTATTGCTTCACTAAAATATGGAGCCTCTCAAGAACACTCTTTCCAATTTCAAATGCTTTCCATTAATCTTCATGGCAATTTCTGCTCTCTTAGCTGCTTCTTCTGCAAATGCTAAAGTTAATGAGCACGAGTTTGTTGTACGTTTCTTTTTCAGACAATATTTACTCTTTTTCCTTTCTTTTGGGTCATTTTCTCTTTGTTGTTTGTTTTAGATAGTATCTTTGTTAAGGTTTGTGATGGAAACAGGTTCAAGCAACACCAGTGACGAGGCTGTGCAATACTCACAACGCCATCACAGTGAATGGGCAATTCCCGGGCCCAACTTTGGAAGTCAATAATGGTGATACTTTGGTCGTCAAAGTCACTAACAAGGCTCAATATAATTTGACCATTCATTGGTACGAAGAATTATTATATATTTGTTTATTTAATTATAAATATTATCTAATCAAATTTTATTCGTGGATACAAGTATATAAAGTTAAATGTACTCATTATTTTCTTATTAATAAAATATCAACTAATTCAAATTATATCAACCTTACTTCTTAGATTAGATCAGAAATTCAATTATTATAAATTCTATTTTCTATTCATCATTTTTCAATAGATATTGACTTCTTTGTGTTACTAAAAAAAAAAATATCAGACATTTTTTATTGGATACTTTTTTAAAAAAAAAAAATAGAGTATTTTTATTGTAAAATCACTTATATATTTTTGTTATTGAGATTTTCTTTTTCCATTCAACTCACAATAATAGAAATATTCAATTTCTCAAACATCCTTATCCTTGCAGAGAATTATATATCCATCCCTTAGCTTAGCTTTGCATCAACCCCACAATTACTTTTCCTTTTTATCGATATCTACAAGGGAATCAAATCTAAACTCTTACAATTTAAGTTATGTGTTAATGCCCATCTTCTAGAAGAGTCATAATAGCATTGCAAGGTACATGCATGCTAGTTTTGGTCATTGGTTTTGTTGTATCTGTTTAGGCATGGTGTTCGTCAAATGAGAACTGGGTGGGCAGATGGACCAGAATTTGTGACTCAGTGCCCAATTCGTCCCGGAGAAAGCTACACCTACCGCTTCACAATTCAAGGTCAAGAAGGAACCCTTTGGTGGCATGCTCACAGTTCTTGGCTAAGAGCCACTGTTTATGGAGCTTTGATCATTCGTCCTAGAGAAGGAGAGTCTTATCCTTTTCCTAGGCCTAAGCGAGAGACACCCATTCTTCTAGGTAATCATTTCTCACTTATAAAATTGTAATCAAATATAGTGTTGATGAAAACATGGAGAGAGAGAGAGAGAGAGAGAGGGTACACTTTTTTTTTTTCTTTTGAATTTTTTAGTTTTAATATCTTCCCATGTCACGTTAAGAGAGAAATTTATATAAAATAAGATAAATTACACTTATCTTTTTTAAAATTTAATTTAATTATACTCATATTATATTATTTTCTCTAAATCTTATGTTTAAATCTATATTAAATTTCTCTGTTAGAGAAAAATAAAAAAAAATAAATATATTTAAAAATAAAAAGATGTGAATGTAATTAGATTAATTTTTTTATTTTATAAAATAATATTAATAAGGTTGAGTAAATAATAATATTCATTATATTTTTTATTCAGTCAATGTTATATATTACATATTTGATGCAAATTGACTTTACTTATTTATTAATCAAACAAATTAGATTCTATCAAATTTATTCCGAGGGAGATTGATTGAATTAAGATCACCGTGATTATAGCATTATTCAATGATCCATACTAAAAACAAAGAGATAATATCAATGAGAAAATTACAAAGAAATAGTGATGTGATAGGTGGAATCGCATTAAAGTGATCGTAGAAATTATGGCCTTTTGTGGACAAAAGATTTCGTTAATGATGGGAATGTATTAACGGTGAGAATGGTTGCGATGATTTAGGGGAATGGTGGGACGCAAACCCCATTGATGTTGTGAGGGAAGCCACTCGAACTGGAGCTACTCCCAATATTTCTGATGCTTACACCATTAATGGCCAACCTGGTGATCTGTACAAGTGCT
>JANHAO010020310.1:0-12891 GCA_026873985.1 Saraca asoca | reverse complement strand
CAATCCTAGGCTTTTATTATTATTATACTTTGTTTATTATTTGCCTGTTGCTTTTACATTAGACCTTTCTATTCTTTTTGCTATTCTTATTTGATTTAAGCATATTAAATTGCAAACATCTGTTGAAAATGAGATCTCTGTGGGACACGACCTGTATTCACCAGATTCTACTACAGCTACGCTAAGCGCTTGCGGAGTAAAATAAATACATATCACTATTCGCTTGGGTCCTTTAGTCTTTCACCAATTCTTACCAAAGAACTAGTGCCCTACTAGTTTCTTAGCTTACTCGAGTCTTTGTTCTTTCCTTCATCCATTTCTACCTTATCTTTTTTGCATTTTTGTTTGATTAACATTGTTGTCTTCTTGCTTGTTCTAATTGTGATCTTTATTTTTTGAAGGTGATCTTCAATCTTGTGCTTACGTTTCTAATGTCTAACAGGTCGGGTGACTCCATTGATTTGTTGTTTAAAACTAAATCTTTATCTGACCTTGAGGAGTCCTTTCTAAAAACATCATTTATTGTTTTGTGTGATGATCCATATGATTTTGGTCAATTGATCTTGGGGATGAGAATGGAATTGAGTGAGCTCACTTGATTAAAGTGACACCAGATGATTTGAAGTGGATCCATTTGAACATGAAAATAACCGTGGCTTTGGACAAATGATGGGACCTGGAGTTTATTTATGAGCTAAAAAGAGTTCACATTCTTGACGAATCTATCAAAGGGATATCCTTCCAAACTGCCAAAGTAGATGAGCGAGCTTACAATTACAACACTTTATCCTTCGTCATATTCTACCAAGATAGAGTCAATTGTCTGCATATTTCTTTTCCTTTTTTTGAGTTTCAAGCAAATGTCCTTCATGCCTTGAATATTTATCTGACCCAACTAACATGGAACGTCTAGGTTTTCCTTCTCTGTTTTAAGGTGTTGAGCATTCAACTTTATCTTACTCCAAGCATAACGACCTTCTTCTTTTTCTTCACATATTCTTAACAGAAACTTGGGGGTTGGATTTACTTCATTTAGCATTCAGACCGGGTTTTCATAGAGAATATGCTTAGTAGTATTATTCCTGGAAGTATTCCTTTTTCAAAGTTCAAGCAACTTTTTCTTCGAGATAGAGAGCCGCTTTACACAGTAAAGTGGTCACTCCTACAGAGTAGCCCTAAAGCTGCCCACTTGAAGATTTTTTCGATGATGAGTGGGATTTTATCATTTGGCTATTGGCATTAAGGCCTTTTGACACCTAATCCATTCTTCGTATGTACTTAGATTTTACTTTTCCATTTCCTTCACGCTTTATACTATTTGCTGACCATTTTTTTTTTTAGATTCTTAGTTGAACAAAGAGATTATTGAGATTTATTGATCGAATATGGATCCTATTGACGATGAAATTTAGTAAGGCCTAAACTCCATTCAAGTGGAATAGTTCTTGTGCCCTCAAACTATAATTTAGTTGAACAAATGAGAAATGAAGAGATAAGCAGAGAAAGAACAGCAAGAACACAACAAGAACAGAGAGGTTTTTTAATGTGGTTTGGCCAAAATCCTCTTTTGGAATCCCTACATCCATGATAGCTTTTATTTATCTAGTGAAAGTTTAGTAGAGTTACAATATATGTTCTCTAGCCTAAAGATGAAGATGCCTATTATGTCTATTCCTCTCCCTTTTATAGAGGCTGGGAGGCTACAAATGTAATTTTACAAAGTGTATTTCTGTTACATCAAGTTATAAATATATTTGACATATAAGACTCCCGCAAATCAACTTCAGTAGATTGAAATCTAGCTTCTGCAGATTACTTTTTGCAGATGGGCCCTGAAAGCTAGATTTGTAAGAAGGCATCTGCTTCATGTTCAACCTCGGTAAGCTCCCAGCTGGGTGAGGTACTATGTCTCACGAGCTGGGATTCTTGGCCTGGGGTCGTTGCTAACCTTCAATCAATGACAATGGCTTTATATGATTCAGACTCGTGCATGGCAATCTGGTAGCCAAGCGAGTTGGGGCTCACCTCTTAGTGAGCCGAGGCTTCCATCTTGGACTTGTCTTGCCTCATTTGCTCCAAGCTCGTAATTGGTGACTCGAAACTCATGCTCAGTGACCCTCAGCCTCTAGGTGAGCTGGACTTCCTCCTTCTGGACTTGTCTACTATTAAGCTTTTGCCAACCCATTTCTTATGATATTAGAAAATACCTATAACATTAGCCCCTAACTTTTAGTCTGCTTTACAGACTAGGAGTTATAGTTCACTGGTAAGGTCCTAATCTGCAGCTTCTGAAGTGTTGTCACTTCAAACTCAAATCTTTCATTTATCTGTATTAGGCCATACTTCTTCTTGTACATGTTTTATAGTTATTGGCATGGCTGCCTTGTTTTCTTTAGACTGTTTGATTAAGAATAGCCATATACCCACTAGATTTTTTGAGGAGCTGAACTGGTCTATTTGAAGGGTGGGGACTTTCTTGCTTCCCCATAGAAAGACTTGATGGGTTCCTTAGCTAAGCCCCCCATGTCTCTGATGGCCTGGGCTTCTAATAAGGTATATATGGCCTACTATGTAGGAAATCTTTGTGGACAGTTCTTCTTTGAGGTTGTTGAGAGATTTTACACAGATCTTGGATTATTTCCCCATGATTATGCCATGAAATCTAGCCTTTCCAGTTGCACTCCCCTACTTCTCAATCCAGGGGGGATAGGTGAGCTAGAAAAGAGCCTTTAGCTAAGGAGGACGACAAGAAGAAGATTAAGGAGCAAGCGTGCTCATCGGTCCTCCAGTTGGTTAGAGTTTCAACTCCTAGAAGCTAGTCTTCTTTCCTAAACATAATAGCTGTAGGCTTTTTCTAATTTGTACTTTAAATTTTTAAATGTAAATTTACCTCGTTAAGGTTTTTCAATGAATGAGCTTTCTTCATGAATGTTGAATGTTATGTTGAATATTCTATATGTCACAAATAATAACCTAAATTCCTATGAAACATAGCTAAATTGAATGTGCAGATGACCAATCAGCCATATCCTTCGATTAACAATGGATCTGAGAATCAGGACACCTTAATTAGTGATTTGCCCTATATTTATTACCTAACGCCTAGCATTTATTGCTTGGTGCGGCTGTAATCATAGTTTTACAATATCAAATTATAACTTGTAACCTTCCCCGCTCCTATAAATAGGAGGGGAGACCATTGTAACAAAAAAAAAGAAAATTACAAGCAGAAACTTTGCAGAACTATCGAGAGAACTGAGAATATTGTAACTCTACCAAATTGAATTGTGAAACAATTGCCAATAGCAAATTCAGTAATCGTGGACGTAGGGGTCAAATTTGCTTTAGCCGAACCACGTGAAAAACTATATGTGTGTTCATTTCTTCCCTCTTCTTCTTGCTCTTTATATTTTCTTCTTGCTTTCACAATCTTCACAAGTAGTTTGGGTTCCTGAACCCTCGGTTGACCAATTATAAAAATCGACCATCAATATTTTGGCATGCATGTTAAAACTAAACTGCTTTCATGTTGAAACACCAATCAAACATGATGGTGAGAGGAAGAATAACTAGGAGTTCTAATGCTGTCGCTAATCAACCAAGTAGCTGTGAAGAGTAATAACAAAACATGTTAAGAGATCGAAAACTATTCCCAACAAGCGCTTCTACCATCCCCTTAGAGACTGGTGGTGTGTAAGCATTGCATTGGCACCAAGAAACACTCGAGAGTACTGTCAGAAAGCTTGTTGACACAATTATAGCATTAGCCCAGGTGCACACTCATGGGGCCTAAAAACAAGCTGAAGCTGCACCTGTTAGGAGAGCAGACCAGGGGCTACAAAAAGAGGTGCTAGTTCAGGGAGAAAATCAAGCTGGGGAATGACCTCAACGAGTAGACTTAACCCACTCCTCCAGCTTATGGTCTGAATCATAGGATCATTGAGATCGTGAGCATGATAGAAATTGATAACTTGGGAGCTCACATTACACCAAGGGCTTGAATGCAAGTCGTGATAGTACTAGGGGCTGACGATCCCGAACGCAAGATTCAATTATGGAGGAATTATTGTAGAGGGTGCAACGATTAGAAAAACACCTCTCAGCTCAAGACTGGTTAGATAGCTACAAGGAGATGACTCTATTTTCTAAGGAAATCGAGACAAAACCTCTCCCTTACCAATTCCAGGTCCTTGCCATCCTATCATATGAGAGGAAAAGTGACCCTTATGACCACCTGGATGCCTTCAATATCCAAATGGACCTCCAAACAAGTAACCCCTTAGTCAAATGCCACATCTTTCCAGCTATTCTTGGAGATGTATCCCAGGTGTGGTTCAAAAACCCTCCAGCTCGCAGCATTAATAACTAGAAGGAATGCCAAAAAAGATTTATTGACCAGTATAGAGCTTTAAAAAGGCAGCTCGTGCCGTCCTGTCACCTCGCTACAATTTTTGAATTGAAGGATGAATTGCTAGAGAACTATATTACAAGATTCTGCAGTGAGGTGAATAACGTAAAAAGCCTATCTGATGATAGCATCCTAACAACAATCTTAGCAGACTTTATAAAGATGAAAAGCTATATAAGAGTATATATAAGTCCGTAGTGAGAGATCTAATAGAGTTCTACAAGCGAGCTATAAATAAGGCCAGATGGGAGGAAACCTTTGGTTCAAAGAAGCTCGAACAGAGGAGTGAGGCAGGTGGCTCTGCCTTCAATCAGAATAAGAGAGGGAGTAGTCACAAAAAAGGCAAGATGGCTTAAAACGATGGCACTAGAGTCCAACTAGCAAAGAAGGTCAGAAGGGAATGACCCGAGCCCCAGGGTCGCCATGATAATTACAGTATCTTTTCTGACACCTCTAAAAGGATGTATGCCACCAAGAGGCACAGGGAAGATTTCGGGTACCCTTGACCCCTGAAGACTCCACAAAAGTATAAGGACGTTGGCAGGTTCTATGCCTACTATAACAACATTGCTCATAGCACCTTTGAAAGCAGGTTGCTTAAGGATACGATTGAAGATCTAATCAAAAGAGGCCGTTTAAGAGACTATGTGGTCTGACTTGCAGGACAGTGACCTTAACACTCCCAATAGTTAGCACAAACAAGAGCAAACGACCATGGTCAGAACTATTTATACTATCCATGGCGGGTCGCATATTGTACACACCTCACATGGGTCACATGAGCGTTACGTATGAAATGCGAGCTACGTCCTCTTCGTGGGCTGTAAACTAGAAAGGCCCGCCAAGAGAGTTAGGACTGTCTCTTGGTGCATCACTTTTGTTGATGATGATGCATGGGGGATCCAGTCACCCCATAACGACACCCTTGTCATACGGGCCAAGATTAGCAATACCGAGGTGTGGAGGATCATGTTGGACACAGCAGCTTGGTTAATGTTATGTACAAAAGATGCTCTGAACAAATAGGATTGAGCAAAAGCCACAAGAAGCCTTTGCCTGAGGCCCTCTTTGGCTTCACGGGAGATGTAATCTTTCTGATAGGACAAGTCAGACTCCCTATCACTTTGGGGGACAAAGATCATTAAGCCATTATCTTAACTGATTTCCTGGATGTTGAATGCCCCTCAGTGTACAATATAGTGTTAGGATGGCTAGCAATAAATGACCTGGATATGGTTATGTTAACTAGAATGTTGACAGTTTAGTTTCCAACCCCCAACGGAGTTGGGTGCGTACGAGGTGAACAATATACTACCTGACAATGCTGCGAAGATGCAGTCAGGATCGGGGAAAAAGATAAGAGAGTTGACATGGTTTCTAGCAAGGAACCCCAAGCTCCAAGCATGATGGGAGTTAGTCACGACCTCGACCCCCATGGCCTAGATGTATATAGGGAAACTGATCCTGTAGAACAGCACAAGGAAGTCTAGGTTAGTAAGGCAGACAGTGAGAGATGCCTCAAGCTAAGGAAGACCTTACCCCCCGATGTGAAAGTTCAGCTGGTCGATTTCCTTAAGGTAAACTTAGATGTTTTTGCATGAAATCACAAGGACATGGTGGGAATTGATCCCAAAATTATATCACATAAGCTGAACATAGATCCCTTCCATAAACCAGTTTGCCAGAAAAGGAGGCCATTGACCACTGAATGATCTATTGCTCTCAAAGAAGAGGTAGATAGACTTTTGGCAAACAAGTTCATCTGAGAGGTCCATTACCTGACTTGGGTAGCTAATCCCATTCTAGTAAAGAAGAAAAATGGAGAACGTACATAGACTTCACTGACCTTAACAAAGCTTGTCCAAAGGATAACTTCCCCTTACCTAGAATTGACCAGCTTTTTGACGGAATAGTCGGACACTAACTCCTCGACTTCATGGATGCTTATTTGGGGTACAACCAGATACCCATGGAGCCCCAAGATGAGGAGCACACCTCGTTCATCATAGATCATGGACTTTATTTCTATACGATG
Organism: Saraca asoca; assembly: GCA_026873985.1. Classification (NCBI taxonomy): domain Eukaryota; kingdom Viridiplantae; phylum Streptophyta; class Magnoliopsida; order Fabales; family Fabaceae; genus Saraca; species Saraca asoca. Next base: position 6,448 of record JANHAO010020310.1, on the reverse strand, counting down.
ATGCCTAACGCAGGAGTGACATATCAGTGATTGGTCAATATGATGTTTCAAAAATAAATCGGGAAGACTATGGAGGTCTACGTGGATGACATGCTCGTAAAGTCCAAGCAGGTCATGGAACATGTGAAGGACCTGGATGAAATGTTCAAGATTTTGAGAAAATATCAGATGAAATTAAATATGCATAAGTGCGCGTTTGGAGTGGCCTCAGGAAAATTTCTTGCATTTCTGGTTAACAGTAGAGGAATTGAAACAAACTCAGAAAAAATTAAAGTACTTATTGATATGAGGTCCCTAACCAAGGTCAAAGACATACAAAGTTTAACTGGTCAAGTTACGGCACTTAGCAGGTTCATTTCTAAAGCAACAGATAGATGCTTGCCATTTTTTGATATTTTGAGGAAGGCTAAGCGGTTCGAATGGACTGAGGAATGCGAGGCTACATTCAGACACTTGAAAGAATATATGGGCTGAACTTCACTATTATCAAAGCTATAGGAAGGTGAAAAAATTATTCTTTACCTAGGAGTGTCCTGGCATGCCATAAGCGCGGCTCTTGTCCGAGAAGAGAATGGAGCCCAGCTCTCGATTTATTATGTGAGAAAAAGGCTATTGAATGCAAAGAAGAATTACACACCCATGGAGAAGCTTGCTTATTGTCTCGTGATAGCCTCTAGGAAATTATAGCCTTACTTCCAGGTGACACCATCGAGATGCTCACTCAATACTCGTTGAGGCAAACTCTGCAAAAGACTGATGCCTCAGGTCGCTTGCTTAAGTGGGCCATCGACCTAGCCCAATTCAACATGTACTATAAACCAAGGTCAACAATCAAGGGTTAGGCCTTAGTAGACTTTATAGCAGAGTTTACCAGACTAAGAGGAAAGGAAGCAGAAACTCCAGAAAGCCTATGGTAGGAGCTTTATGTAGATAGGTCCTCTTGCGAGTAAAAAATGGAGGCAGGTATACTGTTAATAAGCCCAGAAGGGCATCAAATCCTCTGCGCACTTCAATTTGAATTCCAGGCCACCAATAACAAAGTAGAATATGAAGCACTACTTGTAGGATTCCATCTAGCAAGGGAGGTATGAGCTGAAAATTTAAGGATATTTAGCGACTCTCAGCTCGTTATATGTCACATCAAGGGCGAGTATCAAACAAAAGGATTAAGGATGGCTATATACCTCTAGAAGGTTTAAAAATTACTCAATAACTTCCAGAGGTTCAGCTTAAAATGCACATGCAGATGCGCTAGCTCGCTTGGTCGTAACCAAGGACATAGATTTCTCAGGCACGATCCCAGAGGAAATTCTCCTGTCACCGAGTATCGAACAGAAAGATGTCTTAATGATGTCTGTTGTGGCCCAAGGCTTGTGGATAAGCCCCATTTTGAAATATTTATGAGATAGCAAGTTGCCAGACGATAAACTAGAAGCACGCGGTATGCGAGCTCAAGCTGCCTGATACTATATTATCGATAATTGGCTTTATAGAAGGGGTTTTTTAACCCCACTCCTCAAATGCAACAATGGCCCTGATTGTGACATTGTCTTGAAAGAAATTCATGTTGGACTTTGTGGAAACCATGCTGGGGGGCTATCTTTGGCTCAAAAGGCACTTTAGCAAGGTTTCTTCTGGCCAACTATGAAAAAAGACACAATCAACTTAGTTAGATAGTGCGATAAATGTCAAAGGTTTGTCAAGATCCCCCAAGCTCCTCCTACTTGCCTTCAACAAATGGTCAGCCTTTGGCTTTTTGTGATATGAGGTATGGATTTAATCGGGCTTCTCCTTACAGGTTAAGGGAACTACAAGCACACAATAGTAGCCGTTGACTATTTTACTAAGTGGGTAGAAGATAAGGCATTAGCTGAGATCTCTTCTTTCAAGATCGAAAAATTCATTTGGAACAATATTATTTGTTGATTCAGAGTGCCCAACAAATCATAATAGACAACGGGACTCAATTCACTAGGGAGCAGTTTGTCAGTTTCTGCAATGACCTCGAAATTGAAAAGAGCTTCTCGACAGTAGATCACCCTCAGACCAATGGACAAGTCGAAGCTGTGAATAAGATCATCAGGCAGATCTTGAAAATGAAACTCAAGGCCAGAAAGGGAGCATGGGTAAACAAGCTACCTAGGGTGCTCTGGGCCTATATAACCACAACTTGCTCCACCATAAGAGAAACTCCCTTCTCATTGGTCTACGGGTCAGAAGCAATGATACCAGTAGAGTTCAAAGTAACCTCACACTGGAGAGCTACTTTCAATTTAGAGGAAAATAATTAACTGCTTGTTACAAATCTCGACCTCCTTGAAGAAGTAAAGGACATAGCTTGCCTTAGGGTTGCAGCTTACTAAGAGCGGGTTGCAAGGTATTACAACAAAAAGGTCTAAGCTCAAAGTTATAGAGCAGGCGATCTTGTGTTGCACCTTATCTTACCTGGAGCTTACAAACCTAGTAAAGGGACCTTGGGTCCAAACTGGGAAGGACCATTTATAGTAAAGAAGAATTTGGATAGCGGGTCATACCACTTAGTTGATGTAAATGGGGATGAACTCTCTTGAGCATGGAATGCCATGCATCTCTAGCCATATTACCAATAAAGGTAAGCTTGGCCTTGTAAATCTGTAACATTCTTTAAAATTTTGAATAAAAAGGTTCAAAAATTCCTTTTTCAATTCTATACTTAAAGAGTTCTCCAATGCATTCCCTCAAAGTTAACTCTACTTATGCTCAATGAACAAAATATATTCTAAGATAATAGCTCAACTAGCTATCTCGAGAAACTATACAGCCTATGTTTGTCTACTATAGTCTGCACTGGCAACACAACCCAATTAGAACTATTCAACTCGCACATCGATCATATAGATTGGCAGCTTAGTACATCATCTTAAAAAGATAAAAAAAGTCACCAGCTAATTTAACATCTCAGCACAAAGTCATGATTTGCTAGCAAAATATTGAAGTATACGATTAAACAAAAATCCAAAGGAAAGATCGTAGCAAATAAAAAGAAATTTGCATTGAAATAATAGTTCACACAAATTAACAGAGATATCTTAGTTACAATTTACATTAAGAAAAAGTTTAGAAATGTGGGGCATGAAGTAAAAAATATGGAGGCACTATCTTGGAAGAGGATGGAGGATCAGATGGGTCCTGAGGAATTGAGGAGTCAACAACAGGTGTAAGTGGATTCTTCATCATTTGCTCTTCAAGTCCTGCTATGGCTACTTCTTGCATTAGCAAGCTGCTCTCAGCCTGGTTATTATCCTGAACAAGGAGATCACCAACAGTTTCAGCACCCGGGACTGAGGTTGCCTTTGCATCCCTTATGAAGCCTTGAATGATCACTTCAATCTTTCCACCGAAGAACAAAAAGTCAAAATTCAAATGCTTCTACCACAAGGTGTACATAAAGCGATCGGTAGTGTCAGAAATTATAGCCTTTTTGGTACGTGATCATGGCAGAGGTTTCTTATTTTACTTGAGCAGTTTCCCCCTTAACCCTGTTTCACCCTGTCCTCAACATGAGCTACCCTTTCCCAAGCAGCTTTTGTCTTCTTCTTAAGGACTTCAGCTCCCCTCGCCAACACTATTATCTCTTCTTTCCTCTGCCTCAGCTCGTCATTGGCCTAGCAAAGTCTTGAAAGTAAGCTGGCCATTTCATGAGCCAAGGCTTCCTTAGCCTTTCTCCTTGCAGCATCAACACTCTACAATTGGGCCTTGACATGCTCCAGCTTCTTTCTTAGCTCTGCTACCTCTCTAGTTATAGTAGCCAGGTTGTTCTACAATTTGCCTCATTCCTCCTCCTAAGTTATGACCTCGTCACTAAATTTCATTGTCTTCAATGCCCTCTGAAAAGATCAAATGGGATTAAATCACCTACCAAAGAATACGAAAATTAGGGAAGAATGATACTGACCAATAGACAATGGCGAGCTAGTATGCTCAACAAAGTGCTATTGCGTATCTCCTTTTTCTCCAGTGACTTCATGTGGGTCCTTAGAATCTGATCCACATTAGTGTGAAGAACATTATAGAATGCCAGCGTCTTTGGACCCAGGCCTTCAAATGTGTTCACCTATGTATCCTCGTACTCCTCCTCTGGGCTAATAGCGATCCCCTTTCCCTTGCTAGTCCTCTATTTCTTAGGAGGAGGCTCAACTAAGGACCCTTCATGATTAAGAGATTTCAGTGGAATCCTCTTGACCTTTGTCGGTCCTAATTGTGAAATGGAAATTGGTGCCAGAAAAACCCCTTCTGTAGCTGTTGAGGAAGAAAGAAGACTGGCTTGAGCAGACATCAGAGTGATAGTACCCCTTGACTTAGCTGAGGGAGGAAGTCTGATTAGATTAACTCTTCTCATATCGTTTCACTCACTAAAATCGGTTGGAGCAACCTCCCTTACTCTACAAGCTCTGATGTCTCGTGAGCTATCGAGAAGCTCGATACCAAGAGTAGGAGAAAGCCCTTGAGCCAGCAAATGCTCTTCGTCAAATTTCAAGTCATTCCATAAATCATCAGAGATAGTGAACTAATCAAGCACCTCAATCTCCTTTGTACTCAACCCTAGCATTTCTTTCTTTGCTCTATTTGCAAAGAACACAGTAAAAATTCAAACTTGAGACAAAACAAAAGACAAGATTAGCTTGTGTCCACCTAGCTCACTTACCTGGATTTAAAATGGATGAAAAACTTTTAAGACGATGCAAAGATGGGCAAGAAACATAAAACCAGTAGGTCTTATAATGACCTATGTTGGACTTCCCCTTGGCATCCCCATGGGGTAAAACCGTCTTATATTTAGAGAAATAGGTCAAAAGGTAATATATCCCTTCTCGTTGTCTGATACTCTTAATACTATAAAGATGGTAGAGGACCTTAGCTGAAGGGGGTGGAAGGCCATTTTCCAAATGGACCAGCACTAGAGAAGTCAGGGTGGAGTATGCATTGGGAGTTAGCTGGAATGGAGAAAGTTTTAACTCATTCAGAAAATCAATTATATAAGGAGGGATTAGGAACCTAGGACCCACGTTAAGGTGCTAGACACTGATGGCTACAAATTTCTGAGGAGGGTGAGCAGTGTGATCACTATAGGATGGTGCTAAAACACGTCAACCTTTTGGTAAAAAGTATGTCTCAACAATCTCCTCGTGCTCTTTGAATTTGACACTGGAAGGGTGATGCGTGAAAGAAGAGTGAGTTACAGACCCTTCTGGTCTAAAGCGAGCTGTGAACTCACTTACGACCTTGCCACTTTGAGAGGTTGCACCCTCAATGACACAGCCATCTCGCTGCTCTTTTCAGACTCAGTATCTTCATTGACTATTAGGTGACAGTGGCATCTACAAGGTGGAGATATCTACATAAAAAGAAGAAAGAAATGATCAGGTCACTAGAGACAGACTAATCCCTAACCCTAAGCAATTCATCCTAAAAAGTAGGTCGCAACCGCCTCAAGCCGTCGAGACCCAAACTCAAAATACAAATGGGGTTTTGACTATTAGGCTGATGAAGACCAGAAGATTAGTTGAAACTCAGTCACCACCAGAAACCCTAGCATTTACTAATAAATGAACCAGACACAACTAAAGGAAAATTGCAAAAATTGTTCAGCTAGCATTCCAATTTTTTGTTAATAACAAACAAAATCATAAGGAACTCGAAACCAAAACCCGAAAATAACAAGCCAGTGATTAAAGCTTATCATGCCAAATGGAGAAAAAAGTTTGAAGCATGAACAAAATCGATTCCCAGCAACCAGAACTTGCCCTAACGGACTCAAAAAATTGGAATGAAGCTGAAAGCGGTAGACGGTAGTTGATGGTCACAAAACTCATGGAGAAGGTGGAGAAGAAGAGTCTAAATATGTTGGACTTCAAATGACAGATGAAAGGGGGAAAAGAGTTTCTCGACTTTTATTGTGCACAGTCTAGCCATCAGATCCGGAAGCTCTTTGAATAATCTACAATCCGATGGCTCAGTGCATGCCAGTATTAAAGCACTCGCTAGCCTAGCCAAAATGTTTGCTGAAGACAGTAATCATTACATTACCCACAGAAATCAAAGAGTCACATACAAAATGAGTGTGTCAAACTACCTGCCAGATCATAGATCACAACCTACAAGCTACAGTTCTAGCCGTTCTATGACTAGCTTATCCAAAAGGTGCATCTTCTGTGTGACCTATCCTTTATAGCTTCCATGTGACCTAATAACTTGCAGCTTCCATATGACCTATCCTTTGCAGCTTCCATGCAACTTAATAACTCATAGCTTTCTTGCGACCTATACCTCGTTTCAGCTCAGGCGCACATAGTTGCCTACTGACAACTCAGGCGCACTAATAATAAAATATTTTACTCATTTAATTGTCCTCTCACTTAGTATTTTAAGGTCCAAAATGACTTACTTTCAGCTGTGTTAGTGTATATTT
>JANHAO010020309.1:0-12891 GCA_026873985.1 Saraca asoca | reverse complement strand
AGAGGCTTTGAATTGAAGATATCGAGCATATTCCTCTTCAGATATGATTATTCCTTGAGTAGGCTTAGACTCTGGTGCAGGAGTACTAGTTCTAGTATGTGTAAACTGAGGTGGTGCATTTTTTGTACTCAGATCAGAATTGTGGCCAGCCATCATAGATTATGCAACGAAAAACTTTGAAAAAAACAGCACCAGAATTGGAAAAAAATAGAAAAATTGTAGCAGAACTTTTCAAATTGAGGATTCAACCACACAGGAAGGTGTGCCGACTGCCGAAGGAGCTGCAGGAGGAAGCGTGTAGCCAGAAATCTTCTCACGTGCCTCCATGCGCCATCGGAATGCTTTGCTCGTGGTCCTCACGCACCACTCAGAACCGCGCGCGTGTGTTGCACGCACTGCCCAGGGAGGTTCGTCGTCTGCGATCTATTGCCTTGTCAACCCAGATCTTTTTGTTTCTACCTCATGCACTCCGAAACCTTTCGGACAGATCCAATTTTTTTTGGCCAAAACTGGCAACTACTAGCCGCCATAGATGCTGTATCCAAACGCTGGATAGTTACCACCAAACATGCAATCCAAAAATTACTGCCAGATAAAAACTATTGTGACTCACGACATCAAAAGAAGAAAGAAGGAGATAAGGAAGAGAGAGGATGAGTTTTGTTTGGTTAGGTTGGGAAGGGAGAAAATCCAGGGTTTAGAGGGGTCTAGATACCATGTTAAGAGGGAGAGATAGAGAAGATATTATTATGAAGCTGTGTTCTATAATGAGCCAAGCATATGTATTTATAATAAAGATGTGTACAAGAGATAAAGTTCAAATAGGACTCTAATAGGTCTACACTTATCATTTATCCTAACTTACATAGGCTTATCACTTTAACTAACCTATTTACTAACACCTAAGATATTATAAAATGTTGTAACAAGTGAATGCAAAAGATTTAACCTTGATGCTTTATTTATATATAGCTACCAACAAACACAGAGACTCTAGTACCTTTGAATTGGGGTGAACAACATGCAAACCCATAACTAGCTGAATCACTAAATATTACTTTCTAACATGCGGCAAGCAATAAACACTACCATTGCACTTTTTTGCCTTTTGGGGGATAACAACGACAAACCATTTGGGATTGTGCTTGATTTGCTGTCATTTGGTTGGAAAGAAATTCTAGAATTTTCAAAAATCAGGACCGGTCAAGTGTCCTTTGTGGGATAGGATTGTGTTTGTAACCTCTTTTTTGGCTAAAAGATGATGGTTTTTTTAGAGGGTTGGGTTTGTCAGATTTGCATTGAAATTGGGCAATAGTTCTGTCATGATTTTGTTTGTCTTTATTTTGTAGATTCTTTATCCTCTTCTCATGTACTCTCTTTTCTATTTATAAAATGTTCTTTTTCATTTTAAACAAAGGAAAAAGAAATAGAACACTCAAATTTTGCCCATGAAGAAAAGGGAAAACAGTGAAAAGGTCTGCAGGCCGTGCTTCATCAAAATCTCTGAAGTGGTTATTATGAAAATGCTATTGAAAACAACTGGTGATGCAGCATGGTAAAGGGGAAACAAAAGGAAAAATTGGGAAAGTATAATGAAAACTTAATAATTTTTTGAAAGATTGTTTTTCAATATATACAGCTCTTTGAATCCCAATTCCTAATACAACTAGAACAAGTAAGACTGAAGTGATATAATCCTACTGGGCTAATTCCTTTTGATAACGTATCCCAGGATCAAAACCACAAAAATTTTTTCTCTGAATGATTTGTTTTGTTATTCACCAGAAAGTACAAATATTATCTTCTGACACTCCAACGACTGCTTTCTTCGCTTATGATGCTGTTCTTTCAACAAGGAACTGACTTGTGAAATATTCTTCTATTAATCTGTTTTAAATTTGTTCGCCATTGTTATTTCAGGGTCATTGAGGACATATTATCTGAAGTTGACAAACATATTGAAGCTGGGGATCTAATAAGTGAATTCAGGATGAGTGCTCTTCCTAGCCTTTATGATCAGTTTGTTGTGCTAATCAAATATTTGGTAATGGTTGACACTCCATATTGGTACAATTAGTTTCTCTCCAGCAGGATTGTCATAATCTTATTGTTCAACTGTAATTTTTGCAGCGTGATAATAAGTCAGAAGAAAGGGATCAAGTTGTGATTCTATTTCAGGACATGCATGAGGTGGTAACTAGAGATATAATGATGGAGGATCCTAACTTCAGGTGATGCATACTTACATGCTCAGGGCCTTTCATCTCCAAATGGAATACTAATCTCCATTCCTTAATTATTTATATATTATTTTGCTCTGATAGTTTGGTAGATTCAATTCACGGTGGATCTGGACATGATGGGATGCTTCCCCTTACCCCACATCGCCAGTTATTTGCATCTGAAGGAGCTATCAAGTTTCCAATTGAACCAGTTACAGAAGCTTGGAAAGAGAAGGTTTATCACCACTAGGATAATGTTGATTAAAATTTAAATTATAAATCGGAGTGCTCTTGTATCTACCATGTTTCTTATTTGCAGATTAATCGACTTTACTTACTGCTTACAACAAAAGAATCGGCCATGGATGTGCCATCTAACTTGGAAGCAAGAAGGCGTATTTCTTTCTTCTCAAATTCATTGTTTATGGACATGCCCCCAGCACCCAAAGTTCGAAACATGCTTTCATTCTCGTAAGCTCTTTTATCCCAAATTCTGAGCCAAGATTTCCTGTTGGAACTAGCAACTGTGGAAGCCATAAGACTCCTTCCCCTTCCAATTGCAATTTTTATCATGCAAGTCTGTTCCTTAACATGCAATATTGTTAACTAATGAATAAGTACATAATATATTAGCATTTCTTTGCACTATTTGTGCATGTTACAGATTTGTGGTTCATAAAATTTATGAAATATTATTATTATTATTTTTTATAGAAACCCCCTTCCCAAAAAATAAGAAAGGCAAATGCAAGTAGGAACCAAAAGAAGAGAAACACATTAAATAAGCAGAGCTTTCCAGTCTCTCTGCATGTCTACCAACCTTATTGCATAAGAGGCAGCAGAGGAAACTGGTCACTAAATATTCTAGCATTTCTGTCTAACCAAATGCACATGATTGCTTAAACTGGTTGCCACTCAACAATTCTATCCTCTTTACTTCCCCCCAAAGCCATTATACTTGCAGGTTAGAAATTACTTTAGGGTTTTGGTATCATTCTTTGGCTTGTGATTGTGAATTCAACTATTTAGTAGATCTTATAAGGTATTTAATGACATTTAAACTTTTAGTTTTTAAACTTTCGTAATTGGGTTTCATTGCATTCTCATTTACTTGTTATGATGACTTTGTAGGGTTTTAACACCATACTACACAGAGGAGGTCCTATTTTCTTTGCTTGAGTTGGAATCACCCAATGAGGATGGTGTTACAATACTCTTCTATTTGCAAAAGATCTTTCCAGGTTCGCCGTCACCTATATATTGAATATTGATTCTACTCGATAGATGTAAAAATCCAAGGGATGAAATTCTGTGTAGCAAGTAACTGATTTGGTTATTGTTGAGCAGATGAGTGGAACAATTTTCTTGAAAGAGTGAAATGCAATAGTGAGGACGAGCTTAAAGGAAATGATGAGTTAGAAGAAAAACTTCGTCTTTGGGCATCATATAGAGGCCAAACTTTGACTAGAACTGGTTCTCTCTCTCCCTCTCTCTCTCTCTCTCTCTCTCGCGCGCGCGCGTGCTTATACACACAGAAACACTTACATGTGCAAACCCCAAGAGTACTTATGTTTATGCTTTTTATAAACTAAATGTTTTACCCTCAGTGCTTATGACTTATTGATGCAGTAAGAGGTATGATGTACTACAGAAAAGCCTTGGAGTTACAGGCTTTTCTTGATATGGCCAAAGATGAAGGTGATTCTTCTTTTTTAAATTTTTCTTTGAGTGGCATGGCTTTCTGTAATTTTTTGGCAAATAAAACAAACTGGAATCTATTTCTTGTATGAGTTATTGATTTTGGCTTTCTGTTTGAAATGTTTAGATTTGATGGAAGGCTACAAAGCCATCGAAAATCCAGATGAAAATTCAAAGGGGGAAAGGTCATTGTGGACACAGTGTCAGGCAGTGGCTGATCTGAAATTTACTTATGTGGTATCATGCCAACAATATGGGATTGACAAGCGATCTGGTGTTGCCCGTGCACAGGATATTCTAAGGCTTATGACAACGTGGGTATTTAAGCTAGCTAGTTTTTCAAGTCCTTCTGTATTTTGATCATGTTAATTGGTTGGTGGATATTTCCATTTGGCAGATATCCTTCTCTTCGAGTGGCATATATCGATGAGGTGGAAGAACCTAGTAAAGACAGACCAAAGAAAATCAACCAGAAGGTTTATTACTCCTGCTTGGTGAAGGCTATGCCAAAGTCCAGTAGTTCCCCAGAGCCTGAGCAATATTTGGACCAGGTAACCCTTGAGATTTTGATGAATGAGGCCTATGGATAATTCCTTTTTTTCTGCCACTAGAATTATTTTGGGAGTATAAGAAGATGATTTCCACGTAGACATTGGTATCTTGATTGGATAATAAAGCCACCGAATAGATTCTTTTTCTGACCCATTGTAGCTGAGTCAGTTAATTGTATGTTTGAGACTTTGAGATTTGCTAGAGTAGAGCCCAACATTTTTTTTTTTTTGGGTAGAAAAAGAAAATATTATTAGAAGAACGAAAGGATTACAAATAAAGAGGACAAGCCATTCTCAAAAAAAGTATGTTGGGAAAAATAAACCTAATGCTTTATTTATATAGTGCACCCAAGAAACATAAAGACTGTAAAACCCTTAACTTTGGTGCACTAAAAGCAAGCCCATAACATAACCTAATAACCTAGTTAATATTACTTTCTAACACTCTCCCTCAAGCTGAAGCTTACAAAGCTTAAGCTTGTTACATAAAAGATAAAATGCAATAAAAATAACTATAAAGAAAACTTGAACTTCAAATTCAACAAATGACTTGCAACAAACAGAATATAAGAACAACTCCACTTAAATGCCAACACTAAAATCCCAAAAACAATGAGAAAACCTTAGTAGCTATAACTCTTAGAAGTCTTCAGTCAACTTCCCCAGGTTGCTCCCTCGACATCTTCAATTGTTCACCTTAGCACAAACGACAGCATCCAGAAGTCTTCTGCTAACTTCCTTTGAGTTGTTCCTTGATCTTCCTAGTTGCTTCTTGAGTTAGGGGGAGTGTTGGCTGCAATCTGGTCACCGGAATTGGACAATCTAATCACGCAAGTGAGGTTGTGATGTTCCATCCATTGCTGTCATAGATTTTCCATTGATAGAGAATTGTTGACAAAATAATTAGGGTTTGTGTTGGGGAAAAAGTAAATAGAGTTTGTATGAATAAAAAAAGGACTGTTGAATTACATTGAAAGACTTAACCCAAGTCCTCTATTTATATAGGGCCTATATAAGAGGTTGAGTTTTAATAAAACTCAATAACTTGTAGATTTATCTAAACTTATGACTTATCTTTAGTATTATAGTCTAATTAAATAACCTAATGACTTATTAGTCATATATTCTATCTCTACTTCCTAACATTCCCCCTCAAGCTGAAGCTTCGAAAGCTTAAGCTTGTTTCATTAATTTTGAACTTTCAAAAATAAAATATAATAAAAATAACTATAAAGAAAACTTGAAAAACTTTGAACTACAGGAACGACTTCCAACAAACACAGTGTGCGGACAACTCCTCCTGAACCAAACACTCACAAACCCCAAAAAACAACGCCAAATACTCGGCAGATACAACTCCTAAAAGTTTTTAGTCAGCTACCCCTAATTGCTCTCTCGACCTTCTTCTAGTTGTTCTCCTTAGCACAAAGCACAAACGACACAGCTTCTAGAAGTCTTCTGCTAGCTTTCCCTAAGCTGCTCCCTAAACTTCCTAGTTGGTCCTCAAAATCACTAACACCTATGGTTGGAATTACGCCAAACCACCAATACTACCACAAACCATGTTACTCCCAAATTGTATTCATTGAAGCCAATTAAGGCATTGAAGCAAGTCACTCAACCAAATTAGTGGTCCAAACCACTTCATATTGTGGATAACCTCACCAAATTATACCTATGCAAACACAAGTCACCCTAACAGTGGTTCAAATCACATGAAGACATAAAAATTCGCCAAATAGTGTTCCAATTCACATGAAACATCAAATTTCTTCAGACAGCCAATGGGTTTGGATGAAATTCATCCAAAATCACTTAATCACAATCTAGGAAATATTCAGCCAAAATCCTTAGAAAAGATGCTGAAAGACAAACCAAAAACAACAATCAAGGTATGATTCAAACCCTGATGGATCTCTGGTCACTGAAGTCCATTGTCAACCACTATGCTCACCAGAAAACCCACCTTTGTCAACAAACTTTGTTGGAAAAGATAGGACCAGTAGTTCTTACCAACTCCAAACTTCCAACACCCAATATCACATAACCTAGTCAGAGACTTTGCAGAAGAGGAGAGAAAAAAAAAACTAACAAAAAGGACGGACTAGAAATTGATGTAGCACTGGTGGTCATTGCCAGTGTGTGTACTATCGGAGCTGTAGCAATTGGTCGTCAACAAATGCAACCACTCTCTGGGTTGCTTTCAAAATCGAAACTATAGACGCCATCCTCCTTGATTTTCCTTTCTTTTTCCCTCATTTTCCTCTATTTTCTTCCTCACTGCATACCTCTCATTCTACTTTTTTCCTTCTGATTCCTACTTCTTCGTTTGTTTTTTTTAATAAGTAATAAGCCAAACAAATAATCACCAAAACTGAATAAATCTTTTCTTCTTCCTTTCTTTCACCAAAACTAAATCAACAAAAATAATGAGAAATAAACCTAAAAATCTACTAGAATAACAACTCAAATTTCCCCCTTTTTTTTCCTTTACGAAATCAAATAACTCAAATAACAAGAAAAAAAAAAAGAAGCAAACCTAAATTTTACATCGGCAGTTTAACCTTTTTGAGGTTGTCGGAAGTGGTATAAGTTGGAAAAAAAGCAGAGAGGCTAGAGAGAGTTTGGAGAGAACATAAATAATATAATTGAATAAAAAAAAGACTGTTGAATGATATTGAAAGACTTAATCCTACTTCTCTATTTATATAAAGCCTATATAAGATGTTGAATTCTAATGAAATTTAGTAACTTATGAACTTATTTAAACTTATGACTTATCGCTAGTATTATAGTCTAGCTAAATAACCTAATGATTTCTATTTCCTAACAAGAACTATGAGATTCCCTACTCCTTCAATCCGTTTCTTTCTTCTTCTTCTTCTTAAATTCTTCCACCAAAATTGAATCAACAAAAGCAATGAAAAAGAAACAAACCTAAAAATCTACAAGAATAGCAACTCAACTCCTTTTTTTTTTTATTTTCAAAATCAAATAATTCAATAGCACAAAAATCAGCCTAAATTTATACCAAAACTATGACAATAGTTCAACCCCATTTGAGGTTGTTGGAAGTGTTATAACCCACAAGGCCTCAAGGTGGATGATATTGCTCTAATATCATGTTGAGAAAAACAATTAGGGTTTAGAGGGGGAAGATATTATATTAGAATGAAATAAGACCAATTGAATTGATACATAAGAGATAAATCTAATGGTCTATTTATATAGAGCTCCTAAGAAACATAAAGACTATAAAACCCTTAACTTTGGGTGCATTATAAGCAAGTCCATAGCATAACCTAAGCTCATTTTATAACCTAATCACTAATATTACTTTCTAACAAGATAGAAAATCTTAAAGACTGAAAGTTACATAAATAATCAATCAAAGTTCCAAAATAGATTCCCAATCCCTTTGCAAATCAATTAAACTAATCCCACGAAAAATTCTATAAGCTAGCCACAGTGAAGCAACAAACATTATCTTATCGCACACCACAACCACCCCCTCCCCCTGGGGTGATATTCAAAAAAACCATATCTACTTGAAAAGAAAATGTCCAGAGTATCTAGACAAACCAATGAAATCCCAAACAAAGAAAAAAGCTTATTCTATAATTGCCATGCCACCTCACAATGAAGAAACAAGTGACTATTAGTTTCTGAACTTTTAGAACACATCAAACATATTTGGAGACAATGCTTTATGAGGTTTGCGCACTTGTAATATATCATTAGTATCAACCTTGTTCAAAACAGAGTTAAACTTTTTCTTAGGTTCAGCTCGACTAAGTCATCTACCTTAGAAGCCATTCCTTAGTTTCTCAATTTATGAATGTGTCTAGTTATAATGTAATTAAGGAGTTGGAAGTTGAAGATACTAAATATTTGAGAGACCAAGCTTCCAATGTCAAGGAGATTTCTGATTTCTACCATGCTTTATATGAAGATCATTTCCCTTGTCTCTTGTTTATCGAAGGTTTAAATTAGGTTCCTATAGAGGGCTGAGTAGCTAGATAGACCTTTTGAGGAAGAGGAGATCAAAAGGGCTGTTTGGAGTTTAGATAATGAGAAAGCCCTAGGTCTTGATGGTTTCTCGCTTGCATTCTTTCATAATTGTTGGAGGTGGTTAAAGGGAACATTTTGAAGGTTTTTCTTGAGTTTCTTTGGAATGGTGTCATAGGAACAAGTATGAATTCCACGTATATTACCTTAGTTCCTACAAAGGATCGCTCTGTGAAGGTCAAGGATTACATGTGCCTATTAGTTTGATTTCTTGTGTTTATAAGATTATCACCAAAGTTTTGTCATTGCGATTATTTAAGTTCGTGGAGATACTATTCCACGTTCTTAGAGTGCTTCTATGGCAAATGAAGTGGTGGAGGATGTTCAAATTTGTAAATGCCAAGGTATGGTTTTTAAATTGGATTTTTAAAGTGTATGATATGGTTAACTGGAGTTTTTAGAAAAAATGATGGAGCATAAAGGTTTTCGAGATTGTCGGAGGGATGATTAGAGGTTGCTTATCTATGGCTTCTTTCTTGGTTATTGTTAATGGAGAACCAAAAGAGTGGTTTAAGGCGCAATGGGGTATATGCCAATGAGATCCCTTTTCTCCTTTGTTATTTACTTGGCTTATAACATTGAGTTAGGAGGAGTAATTTTATTAAAGTGGCATACTTTTTATGCTCCGAAATATATATGGTGGCTAATGATGAGATATTGTTTTCTTACACATACAAAATAGAAATGAGTTTGAGGAAGGAAGAAGACAACAGTCAATGCGTATGCATTAATTAGGGTATAAAGAAACACCTCACTTGACTCCATCTAAGCTTTTCCATTAGTAATGGGATAAGAGTCTAATGGAAGGACCAAAATTAAGCCGATTGAAATATTTGGAGGATCAAAATCAAATATTGTAAATTAGGAGGACCAAAATAGCACAATTTATATTTTAGAGGGACCAAAATTTTGCATTTATACGTATTTACTTTGGTTGGGGATGCGATTAGTAGTATGTTTCAAAGAGGTATGGATAGAGGGCTTACTAGAGGCTTGGTTGTTGGTAATGATTCAGTGGAGCTTTCTCACCTGCAATTTGTAGATGACACAATCCTCTCTTTGCCTAAAAATAAGGATAACTTCCCAAATGTTCTTTCTTTGCTTCAAAATTTTGAAAGTATTTCTGGTTAGTATTAATCTTGGTAAGAGTGGTTTGGTAGGTATCAATGTAGGTGGTCATTTTTTGGGAGATTTGTCTAGTTTGTTAGTTTGTGCTATTCTGAATTGGCCTTATCTTATCTGGGTGTCCCATTGGGTGGAAATCCTCATTCAGTTTCTTTTTGGGATCCGGTGATTATGAAGATTTCCAATAGATTGGATAATTGGAAAGGTGCTTTTTTCTCGTTGGGGGCTCGGTCACTCTTAGCCAATCATGTTTGTCAGGCATCCTCTTGATTATCTTTCTTTAAGATTCTTGTGGGAGTGGCTAATAACATTGAGAGAATCATGAGGGATTTTTATGGAGTGATACTGGAGGTGATAAAAAGGATCATCTAGTGAGTTGGGAGGTTTGTCACAAGCCTAAAGATGAAGTGGGTTAGGTCTTGGGAATTTGGTTTCTCAAAACATTGCTTTGGTGGCTAAGTGGTTGTGGCCCTTCCCTTTGGAGCCTGACTCTTTATCGCACAAGGTAATTAGAAGCAAGTATGGTTTTTAAATTAATGGATGGGATGCTAAGATGGAGAACAATGCAACTCACAAAAGCCATTGGAAATTCATTTCACAGGTTTATTATTCTTTCCTTCCTTTTGCTTCATTGTAACGTGGGGGATGGATTTCATTTCCTCTTCTTGGAGGGTTTTTGGTAGGAAGAGATTGCTTTTTTGGACTGGTTTACACATCTTTATCGTTTATCTTCCTTACATAATGCTCTTATTTCTATATCCATTGAGAAGGTTCTAATTTTTCCTGAAACTTCCATTTTATGAGAAATTTGAATGATAGGATCAGTCTTTGCATATTTTTGGGTTAAAAATCAAGCAAATAGGCTCTTTGATGTCTTTGCTTGATTTTTTGGTTACCTTTTCTCTTGTTCCAGATAGGCGCACTTGGTCTTTAGATTCCTCTAGGCCTTGCACTTGTAAATCTTTCTTTGAATTTTTGGTTAAAAATCCATCTAATTAATTTTTGCCTTCTACTATCACTTTCTGGAAAATTAAGGTTCATTCCAAGGTTAAAGTTTTTATTTGGATTGCTAATAGGATTAATACTAATGATATGCTTTAGTTGTGTAGACGGTAGACCTCAGAAGTCTTTATCTCCAAATATGTGTGATGTGCTATCAAAACTTAGAGACCAGTAATCATTTGTTTCTTTGTTGTGTTATGGCTTGAGAGTTGTGGTGCAAGTTATTCTCATTGTTTGATATCTATTGGGTTTGTCCACTAATTTCATAAGTTTTGGGAGTAATGTTGCCAAGAAGGCTGCTTGGATTGTGCTCGTTTTGCTTTCATAAGGTGCATTTGGATATAGAGAAATGCTAGAAATTTTAGAAATCAAGCCCAGGCTAGTTTTTTATTATGGGATAGGATGTTGTTTGTAACTTAATTGGTTTTTAAATTCCTTCAATTTTGTTGCAAAATATTTAGGTTTTGAGTTGGAGAAGCTAGAGAGGTTGAACACTAATATATAAAGAATTATATAATGGTTGAATAAAAAACGACTTAACCTTAATACTCTAATTATATTGAGCTACTAAGAAACAGAGACTCTAACACCCTTAACTTCGGGTGCACTACTCTAATACCCCTAACTTTGGATGCACTACAACATAATAGCCTAATTACTAAATATTACTTTCTAACAAATTTATAGAAAAAAACAATCCTTTCTGAATGACTGTAAGTTTAATCATTCTTCTTAATTTACTTTCAAGCCTCAAATACTCTCATCTTGGTTACTTTTAGGTTGGAAGAAAAAGTTTATGTAGTTATTGTAACATATACAATTTGCTTGGAACATAGGCATGAGTTGGCATTCATTTCTTTTACTTTGCTTATAGCTTTATCATTTTAATTCATACTTTTTATATGACTATCTTAATCAGGTTATATATAAAATAAAGCTTCCTGGACCAGCGATTTTGGGTGAGGGTAAGCCTGAAAATCAAAATCATGCCATAATTTTCACACGTGGGGAAGGCTTGCAGGCAATTGATATGAATCAGGTATGATGCTCATATGGAAAGGGCACATGATTGAAAGGTCATATATCATGCCAATTGCCAACTGATTGATCTGTCAATTTCTTAGGATAACTATATGGAAGAAGCTTTGAAAATGAGGAATTTGCTGCAAGAGTTTCTTAAGCAGCATGATGGTGTGAGGTTCCCAAGTATTCTTGGACTCAGGGAGCATATATTTACTGGGAGGTAAAGTCTTAACTTTGTTTTGTAATAAAAAAAATATAGTTTCAGTGTTTTGATTGTTATATTGCTCTTTGGTTTCAGTGTTTCTTCTCTTGCTTGGTTCATGTCAAATCAGGAGACCAGTTTTGTGACAATTGGGCAGAGATTGTTGGCTAATCCTCTGAAGTAAGTCCTCATTTACAAGTGGAAGATAAAATGGATAAGAAAGCTGGAAGATACTTGTTACTTCATAATATTCAATTCCTGTTGATTCTGTTTTATAGAAGAATTTCTTCAAAAGCATTTACGCTATTTTCTTTTTACAACTGTTTTGAGAGTTCTGTTGTATGTGTTTCATCAATCTCATCTCTACTGGAATGACTATGGAGATATATAATTTCCTTTCTGCTCTTTTAGGGTTCGCTTCCACTACGGTCATCCTGATATCTTTGATAGGCTCTTCCATCTAACGAGAGGGGGAATCAGCAAAGCCTCTAAGGTCATCAATTTGAGTGAAGATATTTTTGCCGGTATGGTGATTTCTCATCCCTCTTATTTGTTGTTTGATCAATCTTATTGTCATTGACCATTACTATTTTTTGGCAGGATTTAACTCTACTCTTCGTGAGGGAAATGTTACCCATCATGAGTACATACAAGTTGGGAAGGGAAGAGATGTAGGTCTTAACCAGATATCTATGTTTGAAGCAAAGGTAGCTAATGGCAATGGAGAGCAAACACTTAGTCGGGATGTATACCGACTTGGACACCGTTTTGACTTCTTCAGAATGTTGTCTTGTTATTTCACCACAGTTGGTTTCTACTTCAGTACTTTTGTATGTATTAGAGCTAACTATTTCGGTTGTGTATTATTTTTTCATACATTGCTGGCTTCTGAACCTCATTTTTTTTTTCCCCATATTGAGCAGATAACTGTTCTTACTGTATATGTATTCCTCTATGGTCGCCTTTATCTTGTTCTCAGTGGACTTGAAGAAGGTTTGAG
>JANHAO010020308.1:0-12900 GCA_026873985.1 Saraca asoca | reverse complement strand
ATAAGGCCTTGAGCCTCGGTGTCCAAATTATAGGGGAGACTCTGCCGAATTTTCGACAGGAATAAAAGAAAACTAAGGGTCAAAAAGTACAGTTAGGCTTGTAGGAGGTCTCCTACGGGGGACTTTCTACGCCGGTCACGGACCTGAGATTTGGATTGTGACAGTCACATACATGGGCAGACCCATGTTGGCCAGTGGGGTTCATGCCTCTACTCAATTTTTTTAAAAATATTTTATAATATTAAAAAAAAGTGACAGAAGAATTAAATTAAAAATTCGACAGGGATTAAATTAAAAAGATTCTTTAAAAATGGGTCATAATAAAAAGAAATAGAAAATTTAATAGTCAAATTATAAATTTTTTCATTTTGAAGAACATACTCAACCCCCACTGCCCAGAGATCCTGCATCCACCCCTGATCACATACCATATTTTTTTACTTTTAGAAACATCAGAAATGATATATATAGACCGACGTCTATTATCTGTTACAAATAATCTATTTTCAATGATCACGGATGTCAAAAAATTACCCTTTTCTTGTAGTAAAAATTAGATCTAAATAATACCAAATTTGAACATTCTTTCTAAAAAAGAACTAAATTTGAACACGCAAAACATTAAAAAAACATTGATCGTATTAGGCTTGAATCAAGCAGAAATACCTTGATATTAATGTAAATTGGACCTGAGTTTGATCCGACCCAATATTTACCCCCCATGCAATGTAGTGACAAAAAAAAAAATCTATTGTAGCTTCAGGCATTCCAACTTGAAAAGATGATTTAATTGCAGAAGCACTGCAAAAGGTGTATTTTATTTAAAAAATGCCATGACTAACCGGGCAAATACTGACAATGTCAAATTACGTTTTCAATATTTTTGGATATATTTAGAAAAAATTTAAAAAATACAAAAAACGTCAAAATTACCTTTCTAATTTTCGGGCATATTTAGAAATTTTCTTCATTTTTTTTTTCAAACACGTTTTCAATCATTTTTTTCTACTTGGTCAAGAATCCAATACCCGCACAAACCAATTATTTATAAGTTACCTCAATCTCGCTCCATAGCTCAGCCTAAGTTATTTAATAATAATTAAGTTTAAACATAAAATATAAAACTCAATTAATAATAAATTGAATTTGAAATTTTAAAACTCGATACGAATAATCAGTTTTCACTATAATAATTAAAAATATAATTTTATGTGGGTATATATGATAATATACGTATAGTATTGTAGGATTATTTGTTTAGTATTATGTTATAATAACTATATATGTATAACCTAGGCATTCTACTGTTTTTAAATGATTGTTTTTTCAAATTGTGAGGATTTAAAATTTAATTAATTACATTTGCCTCTCATGATTTAATGTAATTACATTCATATTTTTTTTTTATATTTTTAGACATATAAATTAATTTTTCTTATTTTTCTGAAATAAAGAAGCTCAATATATATTTAAAATAAAAAAGAATATAAATATATATAGTAAATATATATATTTGAAAATAAAAAAGAATATCCATATAAAAAAATCGCCAATATAATTTTTCATTAAAATTTGGTGGCCGTTAAGTTCATATCGGCAAATTCAATGTTGGCGTACGCCGGCCGTTCTCACAAGTGGTCTGGTCCCCACCATTGCTTTTGAGTTAACTTTTCTTTTATGATATTTGTCCCTCCTCCTTTGTAGTTTTAGTCCCACGCTAAAATTTTTTGGTTAGCTTGGAATAATAAACATGAAGCGTTTCCACTTTTTATGGTTTTATAATTGTTCATTATTATCCAACATACATGCATATAACCAAATGACCTCATATTATAAATTACCTCGCACACAAGTATACAAATTTGTGATCTTTTTTTCAATAATAATTCTTCAATTAATTTATAAATTAAACAATTAATTAAAACATCTATAATTCATAATTAAAAAATTGTCTTTTGATTTGAATTTTTATAAAGCGTAAATATTTATTTAAGTTCTTAAAGAAATAAAGGTAGCTCTCTAATTTGAACAATATTTTTCAGCAATGACACCATGAATTTCGAAGAAGCTTTCCGAAAATTTTGATCACTTCTGTCACCGTGTGTTGCACGTCAAATTTTATAAAATATCTAAAATCAACCGTAGAATTTTAGCAATAATTTCAAAAGAAAAAAAACAAAAAACAACAACAACAACACTATGACATGTGTTACTCTTCAAACTTCATGAACATGTTCAAAAATCAACCTTAGAATTTTAACTATAAGAAGAATCACTTCTTGTATCTATATAAGTGAGGTTTTTGCAAGATCTTAAGCCTTGTCTTCTTCAATTTTTTTTTAATATTTATTACGTACTCTTAATAGTCGAATATGATATATATATATATATATATATACAATTATAAAACAATACATCTATAAAACAACATTTTAATAAACTACGTTTAGTAACTTTTTGTTTTTGGTCGAAAGCAAAATTGAAATAAGAATATATAAATATATATATATATATATATACACACATAACAATACATCTATAAAACAAAATTTTAATAAACTACGTTTACTAACTTTTTGTTTTTAATCGAAACCAAAATTGACATAAGAAAAAAAAAAAAATATATATATATATAATAGTTATGCTCCAACAGATACTCAACAAATTTTTTATTAATATATTTTTATAATTTTCTGTTAGAAGTTTTTATTAAAGAAGTTGAGACTTTTACATAAAAGGTCAAAAAAGTTTAAAAAAATTGGTGAGGTGACTTTTGTTGATTGAGTTACAACTATTTATTATTCATAAAATTTATATAACATTATCTCTTTACGAGATTTTACAATATTTCACATATAAAATTATAATTTTTAAAGTACATCAAAGTATTACCTCATGTAAATGAAAAAGAATATATTTTACGATCCCGAAAAATGAAGAATGATTTTTCGTTTGGTTGTCATTAATAAGGGGTGAGGAGTAGGACTAGGGGACCAAGGGAGGGGAAAGAAGACAGGGCGATGCCACTTCCTCCCTCTCGTGTACCACACATTAAAAAGGCCAAGGCTTTCTGTGGTAGAAAATGAATGAAGTTAGGCGGATAAACGAACTTTGAAAACATGAAATCAACGTGCATGAATAAAAGTAATAATCAACTTAAGTAACGATTGACTAGCTAGAAACAAATTACAATCACATGATCTAATAATGAAAAATCTAAACTACAACAATATCTTATAAATGATGCTATATTGATAACTTCTTTTGATAGTCTTTCGTTTTGGACCAGCTAGTTATATTTTAGTGGTCCTGGATGGATAAACCAACTTTATAAACATGAAATCCACTTGCAAAAATAAAAATAATAATCAACTCAATACAAACAAGTTATAATCACATGATCGAATAATATAAACTCTAAACTGTAGCAATATCTTATAAATGATACTATATTAATAACATATCTTGATATTTTTTTCATTTTGATTCCACTAATTATTTTGGTGGTCATGGATGGATAAACCAATTTTAAAAACATGAAATCAACGTACATAAGTAAAAATAATAATTAACTTGTTGATGGCGAAAATCAATCAACAGGTGAAGTCCAGTATATTCCTAAACTGTAGGTTGCAAGTCTGTATATGAGTAAGGAAGAGAATGAGAGAAAAGGAGGAGCAATGAACTCTAGAAACTTTTTATTGTGATTTTGTAAAAGTTAGTGTGACCCTTATATCTATGGTGGCAATATTTACTTTTATATAGTGGTTTCTTTGTATATTTCAAAAGAGTATCAGTACAAGAGTTTACTCACTATTCCAATAGAGTTTTTGTAACTATTTTCTCACCATCTTCTGTTACAATGATTTCTCTACATATTTATAGAGGTGATGAGGGTTAAAAATATAATTTGATAAATTGTAAATATGTATATTCCGTCGTACTGGGCAATAAATGCTTGACGGACAATAAATGTATAGTAATTTACTATCGGACTGTTGGGGGGTGATGTGTCAGTTTTTGGAGCTAACTTGTTGATTGGGAATGTTTGTCTCTAGTTGCTGACTGGACTTTGGAGCTCTGGGCTCTTGGTCTGATTGGTCGGTTGGCAATCTGGGCTCACATTGAGTGATCTGCTACTCGTGCTACTTGATTTCGTGATCAGGTTCAATCCAAGAGGAGTTTTCTGGAGAATGGCTGGGGAACAATCTGGGCTTCTTTTGGTTGGACTCGTCTTATGTTAGGCCTTTGTTAGCCCACTTTGCATTGCTTCAAAAATACTCACAACACAACTCAATATAAGTTACAATCACATGATCGACTATAGCAATATCTTATAAATGATGCTATATTGATAACATATCTTGCTAGTTTTTCATTTTGGATCCACTAATTATTTTGGTGGTCATGGATGGATAAACGAATTTTCAATCTTCATTCTCAATTTAATTATTAACAAATTCAATTTAATTCAATCAAATTCCTTTATCCATTTCTTTTAATTTTACTAGCAAAATTAATAATAAGAATTTCAAAATATAATATGATATCCTCCAATAGTTAAATGATATCTTTCATATTTTAAATCTATTATATGAGTTTAATTTAGCAACAGAGACAAAGGATTACCACTTTGATTTTTTCTTTTTTATTATTTAATAAAATATTATTTTAATTCATATAAATACTTAATTTTCTTATGTTAGTTATATTTAGTATTTATTCAAGTATTAGAGAGTATTACATTAAATTTTGAAGTTTCAAATCATCACTTTAATTAACAAGATGTGAGATAGATGAACAAAAAGATTTGTTAAAAAATTGAATTTATGGAAAATTAAATTAAGAATAAAAATTAAACAGGAACTAAATTAAAAAAAAAATTATATATGTGAGAAATCAAAATAATATTTTGGTCCTATATATACATGTATGTACAGCCATACACTAGCAAACTTTCTTCTTCTCTCTGCATCCACCATTTTCATAATAACATGTCTCCGCAGTCTCCTTCTCTTGTGTTCACAGTGCGGAGATGCCAACCAGAATTGGTAGCCCCAAATAAGCCCACTCCTCGTGAAGTTAAGCTACTTTCCGACATAGACGATCAAGATGGTTTACGTTTCCAAATTCCATTCATACAATTCTATCCTTACAGGTCGTCAATGGCGGGGAAAGATCCTGTTCGAATCATTAGACGAGCACTCGCACAAACACTTGTATTTTACTATCCATTTGCGGGTAGGCTTAGGGAAGGCCCTAACCGCAAACTCATGGTGGATTGCAATGCAGAGGGTGTCTTGTTCATTGAAGCTGATGCAGATGTCACACTTGACCAATTTGGGAGTACCCTTCTTCCTCCGTTCCCTTGCATTGAGGAGCTCCTTCATGATGTTCCTGGCTCCCAAGGAATCACTAATTGTCCCCTCTTGCTTATACAGGTTAGTTAATTATAACTATCTTACTTAGTTATTATTGTCCAAAGCTCACAAATTAATTTACAAAATGGAAATTAATACAGTGGCAAACTAGAAAAATTTGGGGTTGCGGAGAGAATAATATATATTTAAATATGGAGAATCTTAACCTACATAATCGTGTCTGTACGTTTGCATTTCTAATCTTGGATTAGACAAATTAGTTTTGTCTTTTTACTTTCTCACCCTTCCCTCACCTTCATCTCTGTATATCACACTCCTCGCTCTTCCCTAACCATCACCAGCCTTTCACCAAGCACCCAGACTTGCAATTATATCACACAAGAATTGTTTTTAATCTCTTCTTCCACGGTTCACCTGCTACAGTACTCCATAATTATATTAAGCAACATGTGTGCTTTTTCACTCTTTTGTTGAATAGCTGAAAGAATCCAGGCTTGAAGGTACCACAGTCTTAATGATTACTTAAAGAAAGACAATGGATTGGTAAGTGCATGTAAGGTTAAGTGTACGTTTACTACAGAGGAAAATGTTTTTCTTTAAATTTTTTTTCTAACTTTTTATGCTTAGAGTGAAAAGGAAAATTACTTAATAAAAAATGATAATGTATTGAGAGAAAAAAATTTTCATTTTAACATAACAAAATTACATTCCCAAATTATCAGATATAATATGGTCTCTATTCTTTCTCTACTTTCTTCTTCTCTCTCTATCCTTCACTCACTGTGTTTCATCTTTATCTTTCTACCTCTCTCTCTCTCTCAACTTTCTCTCTACATCTCTGTCCTTTAACCCATTTATTGCTCTATCCCTCTCTCTTTTTCCCTCCCCTCCCTCCCTCTCTCTCTCTCTCTCTCTCTCTCTCTCTCTCTCTCTCTCTCTCATCTCTTTATTTCCCTCCTCTCTCCCCCTTTATTTCCTCTTTCTCCCTCCCTCCTTCCCTCGTTCACTCACTCACTCACTCTCTCCTCTGATCTCTCTTCCTTCATCTATCTCATTTCATTTATATAAATATTAATATTCAATTATTCTATTAAAGATTGTTGAAAAATTATTTGGACAATAAAAGGAGTTGGTCATGATAGTTAAAATTTTTGGTTGAAGTCAATTTAAATACAAATAAATTATATAGAAATGATGAAGATATAAAAGAAGGATTTAAACTTTTTTTTTTTGAATTTTGTTTTTAATACCAAACACACTTTAATTTTTGAATTTTATTTGTAAAAATTTGTTAATTCTTACCATGAAAATGTTCTTATAACAAATGATTATTGAATGACTTGAGATGTTTTAATTTAAATTAAAAAAATAGTTTGCCTTTATTCATCAGACATGGGAAAATACTTTCTCTTATATGGTTCAAACAACAAAAAAATCATTTCAATTTTTAGAAATATTTTCTCTTGTTTAATGCACAAAATCAAAATTTTTTTTTATAAAAAATATCCTTATTCATCTTTAAGGTTAAATTACACAGTTATTATTTTTTTATTAAAATATTTTCATCACCAAATCCTTGCTGATAAAAAGGAAAATAAAAAGTTAAGTGTATTTTACATTAAAAATAACATCAAAATAAATTCTACCAATTTTATCAAAATTCTTAACCATGGTTGTCGATTCTCTTAATTGTTCAAATATGTTTTCAACAATTTTTTTTGTATAATTATTAACAAGAGAGAGAGAGGATATAAAGAAAAAGATGAGAGAGAAAGGAGAAAAAATAGGAAGAATTAGACGTTGACAAGGAGAGGAGGATAGAGAGAAGAAAGATAGAAGAGAGAGGATAGGGAGAGAAGGAATGATAGTAAAGAGACGGAGTAAGATTATGTAATATAAGGTTATTTGGAAAAATAATTTTTTAATTAAAAAAAGAATTACTTTCTCATAAATATAGTATCATTTTTTAATAATCAAAATTTATTTTCTGTTCATTAATTTTTTTATTGTTCATAAATATAGGAAAATTTAGAAAATAATTTTAGAAAAGCATTTTCCCCTTAATGAAGCGGATATTAAATGTTAATTTTTCCAGGAAGGATTATGAGAATTGCATTCATGCAGAAAACATGGAAGAAGAGAATAAAAACAACTCTTGTATGATAATTGCTTGTTCAAGTGCTTGGTGGAAAACTTACCATAGCTTTAAGAGAGGAAAGTGAGCTATAGAGAAGCAGGTGAGGAGAAGAGAGATAAAGCAAAAAGTCAACACTAATAAAATGTATTAATTACTTACAACACCGTTAATTTTAAGTCGTGATAATTCAAGTAAAGTGATTTTTCCGTCTAACCTAAGTTCGTAGAACGTTAACTTTCATACATGGATGTGGATGCGTATTATGATTTTGTTCTAAATAATGCTAGCGTCATTTCCTTACCCTTTTCTCTTTCTGTGTGAGGGAAAAAATCTTATCCAACACTTCCATTCAAATTTTGTGTATGAATCAACGACAAATCCTAATATAAAATTTTGGAAGAATAAAAAAGGAAAAATATTTTAGGGTTAAATGATTTATACAAAAAAAAAAAAAGTCAAAATCTTTTATACAATTACTTGATGCGAATACATGAATATTTTTAAAATTTTGAGATCAATGGTGAGGGCCACCCCACCTCTGCTAAGTACGTCTTTGGTATGGAGCATTGAGATCCACCTATATGATTATATCTCTTTCTTCAGTATCTATGGTCGACCGTAGACAACATCCACACAAGTATATATTCTCTAAATTGATATACATATATTTATTATGTGAGAAATATTTCCAACTTTATCATAATTTTAATATTATTGAACGGCTTTTTGTCTCTTAAATTTTAATTCCTATTTAATTATGATGTTAAAAATTTGATTTGTCAAATTATAAAATAGTAGGACTAACATATAAGAAAACTAAATAGAAATAGAAATATTTTCCACCGCGTGAGCTCATGCATTTTATTTATACAGAATTGCCACACATGCACACCTGTATTACAAGATAATAATGGCTTCTGAAAAAATTATCACTGTTTTGTATAAACTCATAAAGTATATGTTGATGACTTTAGTCTAATTAAAATTCAATTAGGTAACACGCCTCAAGTGCGGTGCTTTCACGCTCGCCCTTCGTCTGAACCACGCCATGAGCGACGGAACTGGTCTCAACAAATTCCTAAACGCCATGGCCGAAATAGCTCGCGGCTCGCATGAACCTTCCATTCTACCTGTGTGGCACAGAGGACTTCTCAGTGCAAGAGAACCACCTCGTATTACATGCACCCATCACGAATACCAACACACTCAAGATTACATTAAGGAGACCGTGAAAACATCAATGGACGACAATGAGAAAGTTCATCGCTGTTTCTTCTTTGGGCCAAGTGAAGTAGCTACCATTCGAAGTCGATTTGTACCCTACCATCTTCGTCATTGTTCTACATTTGATATCATCACAGCATGCTTTTGGCGCTGTCGCACGATAGCATTGCAACTTGAAACAAATGTCGAGGTTCGAATGATGACCCCAGTCAATATACGAACCAAGCTTAACTCTCCGATGCCGGTTGGTTATTACGGCAACGAATTTGTATACCCGGCAGCGGTGACGACTGCCGGAAAACTTTGTGGAAATCCACTTGGGTATGCCTTAGAATTAGTGATGAAAGCAAAAGCTAGCGTAAACGAGGAGTATGTTCGTTCAGTGACAGATTTAATGGCTATCAAGGGCAGACCTCACCATTCTGTGGTGGGGTCGTATCTGGCGTTAGATTTGAGTCGACTTCAGTTAAAGGAGGTGGATTTTGGATGGGGTCATGCAGTGTATGGTGGGCCAGCCAATGGTGGGACTACACTTGTACCAGAAATGACAACTCTATACTTACCGTTTAAGGATTTTAAAGGAGAGAAAGTTACAACAATGCTCATTTGCTTGACAATTGCAGCCATGGAGAGGTTTGAAAAGGAGCTGAATCAGATGGTTAAGGGCGATGCCAAACCAACAAAGGGCGTTGAAAATTTTATACTAATCAAGTCTTCGATTTAGCTTGCAAATTGAGCTATAAAGCGTTCGATGAGAGAATGTATCAACTTTTATTAAGAATAAATATCTCATATATATATATATATATATATATTTATGAATGGGATTTGTTCACACGAATGTTAATAAAAACCATACGCATTATTAACTTTTTACAAAATAAACTTTTCATGAAATCCACCATTAGTTTCCATCTATTCATTATCTAAATTATATTTATAAGATTTTATATTAATCGATATTATTTACTATTTTAAAATTGATATAAAATATATATTTTAAAATATAATGAATTTTGACTAATTGATTGCATAGTTATAATGATTTAAATTTTTTAAAATTTTATATGTAAAATGCATATTATAATTACTTGCAAATGAATGGTTGAATCAAAGAAAAATTATTTTCTATAAAAAATTATTGATTGATGTAAGTGTTTTAACAACATTATTTTATATGAGAGTGAGAGGAGTGAATCATGACTATAAAATCTTTGTATTATTGACCAAAATTAAAATATCAAGTCATGTGACATTTTTATGTAATCATGTGAGTCACATGATCATTTGAAAATATCATATGACTATATAGGGCATATCAAATGAGGGCACTGCTCTTACATAAGAATGGAAGGATTGAATCTTGGCCAATCAAATCTTGTATTGAGAATCAAGATTAAAATATAAAATCGTGTAATTTTTTTAAGCGACCACATGACCTTCAGTTATATCTTAATTTTGACAATCAATATAAAATCTAATAGTTACAATTTACTTCTTCCACTTTCATATAAAAACAATATTCTCATTCGATATGCCATTTACGTAGAGGATTGTTGGAAGTTTGATACATATAGCGTTATAGGTAATTTATTAGTAATTGGAATGTAGCTGGTGCAATGCACAAACTACAAATTTTCTTTCTTCCAATTTCACTACAAGAATTTCAGGAATTCCACCAAAATTTGTTGGAATTGGCCATTTCAACAGAAGTTCCGTTGGAAAACCGCGCGTTGGAATGGCCAATTCCAATGCCCATTCCAACGGAAAAAGTCCGTTGGAATATCAAATTGGAAAAGTTGTCTAACGAGTTATTCCAACGAAATTTATAATGGATTTTTTCCATTGTAATTAATTTCAACGGAGAAAATTCTAACGGATTTTGTCCATTGGAAAATCTGTTGGAATATTCCAACGAACAAAATCTGTTAAAATATGCGTTGGAATAACTCGTTAGACAAATCCGTTGGAACAATAATTTTTTTGTTTTTTTATTTTTTAATAGTTTGAAAAATATTTCAATAGGTTAATATCTGTTGGAAGTTCTGTTGGAAATAAAAAAAAAATTCAATCACTTTTTTGTTTTATATACTACCCAATTCAACAAAGCAGTACATGGAACCAAAAAAATCACTGTAAACAATAAGTAATATCCAATGTGAAAAAATGTATATAATAAATAATATAAAAAATCTGAATGTAACAATGTCAATAATAACAAGTAGTATAAATGTAACAATGTTAGTCATCCCCTAAGGCATCATGAGTATCATCTGCCAACTGCTCCTCATCCTCATCAATGGTAGGGGCTCGATCCGAAGGAGTTTGAGAGGAATGCAGGGGTATGGAAGCAAGCTGGCCAGTGATGGAACTAAACTGTTGTTTAAGTACAGTCAACTCACTCATCACAAGAGAGACAGTTTACTGAGACTCTGACACTTGGGCCTCTAACTGTCTGATACAATCTTGTAGCTGAGAGTTGATTGAAGAGTCATACTGGGTGGTAGATGTTTGTGACCCAAACGCGGACCCAAGACCCGAGGATGTATAGTGGGCCACCTCTGATCCAAAACCAAATGCCTTGCCTTCTTATTTTTTTCACCAGTAGCCTGGAAAAATAAGAGGGACTCATCCACAGATGACCCTCTTGAGGCTGACTAGGATTGCTCCAGTAATCTCTCAAAAGAAGCCTACATATGATTTTCAAAGCAGAAGAAAATTAACAATGTTTATTTCTAAAGAAAAAGAATCAAATAAACTTGCAATAAGAATGTAATTATTTATGTTTTAATTAAAGAAACTTACATAAGTCTGTGCAGCCCTCTCTGTTGGCCACTGGTTTGTCTCTTGGTCATGGTTCAACTTTGCAAAAAGTTTCAGCATGGTAGGATCTCTCCTCAACTGCAGTCCTTGAAATCATAGTAACAAACAAACTCATGAACTGTTTAGGGACACAAAAATAATAAGATAAGGAAATTCAATTAGATAAAACAACTTATATATCATCGCTTAC
Source organism: Saraca asoca (assembly GCA_026873985.1). NCBI lineage: Eukaryota > Viridiplantae > Streptophyta > Magnoliopsida > Fabales > Fabaceae > Saraca > Saraca asoca. The sequence goes on along the minus strand of JANHAO010020308.1, from coordinate 1,145 downwards.
GCTCGGAGATAGAAATGGAACTACCCCGGCTCAAACATCCACCTTCACTAATAGACCAGTTCTTCTTGTTTATCTCTGATTTTTGTTTGAACTTTGGGTCATTGTTCCACCTATCTTGCAAAGCCTGAAGGACGTTTGAAGACAACCACGTCCCCTTAGATTTTTTATTATGAATGGAGGCTAAGTTTGCACAAAGAGTGTCAACACTGTTATGCCTCCATATCCGCCTAATCTCAGGTTCATCTTGTGGATACCATGTACAATGTTTCTGAACCAATAAAACAAACATAAGTAAATATAATAAACAAAATATAATTGACAAAATCTTAAATCAAATGCTAATTTCACCTAAAACTCTCACCAATATATCTCGTGCACTATATCAGGCATCTCACTCCAACAAGTCCAAGGTTGATTATACTTGGACTTGACGATAGCTGAAATAATGGTCACAGAATCTGTGAAAGGAATAAACCTATAAAACATGAAACATTAGTATAAAGATACTTAAAAGCCAAGTAGTGAAATAAAAAATAATAAAGAGAAAGAAAAACTTCATACTTATTCCCATTCAGCCGTATGTGTAACCTACTACGAGTAGATGTCTCCACTACAGATGCAGAAGAAGAATCCTCAGCTGTGGGTGTGTGTGGTACGGTTTATGGGGTGGATGATGGGATACTGAGACCCACTGCATGATCCTCCATATGGACAAGCTCTGACATAGTATGCCTCCCTCTGAATTGGCCCCCGCTACTGCTGCCACGACCACGCGTACCTCAGCTAGACATTTGTGAATATGAAACCGTAAAAAGTGTAAGTTATTCATTAAGTAGTAAATAAAAGTACATAAATATAACATAGTAAATCATCAAAATCATATAACAAACAAACATAAATATCATTACCTCTATCAAAAATTCGGCAGAGTTTCCTCTATTTTTTGGACACTTGGCCATAAGGCCTTTACAGAAGACATCAAGGGCTACATGCCCATCAGAACCTATACAATATCACACAACACATATATTTTTATTCAGTGACCCGGACTAGACATTATATAACCTACTGGGCATCCAGGACTCAAACATATGCAAAATGCTTTCCTATCTAACTGTGAAATGGAAAAAAGTGAAACCTATTTT
>JANHAO010020307.1:0-12894 GCA_026873985.1 Saraca asoca | reverse complement strand
ATACCCAGAAGGAAAAATTGAAGATGTGCTAGTTCGAGTTGATAAGTTCATTTTTCTAGTGGATTTCATTGTGCTTGACTATGAGGTGGACAAGGAAGTTCCAGTCATTCTTGGAAGACCATTTCTAGCCATTGGAAGAACTCTCATTGATGTGCAAAAAAGAGAACTTACAAAGAGAGTTCATGATCAACAAGTAACATTCAATGTGTTCAATGCCATGCGCTTCCCAGATGATAATGTGGAAGAATGTTCAACTATTAGTATCCTTGACTCCATTGTTGCTAAAGAACTGAATACATGCTACAGCAAAGACATGGTAAAAGTGTTGTCAAGTGAGCCACTAGAAGAAAAAAGCAGTGATAATGATGCCTTGACCACTTTGGAGGAGTTGAAGCGAGTATATGCTAGCCAAGGAAGATAATTTGAATCTTTGGGGTTATCTGAAAGAGTATTCAAGCCTTCGAAGCCTTCTATTGAAGAACTACCCATGCTTGAGATGAAATCATTGCCTATGCATTTAAAATATGCATTTCTAGGTGGAGAGAACACATTGCCAGTTATAATTTTATCCACTATGAGTTTGGAGAAGGAACAATAATTAGTTACAATGTTAAAGAAGTACAAGAGGGCAATTGGATGGATAATGGTAGATATAAAAGGGATTAGCCCTTCAATATTTGTATGCATAAAATTTTGTTGGAGGAATGTTGTAGTAATTCTATAGAATAGCAACACAGGTTGAACCTAATCATAAAGGAAGTGATAAAGAAAGAGATAATTAAATGGCTGGATGCAGAGGTAATTTACCCTATCTCAGACGGTTCTTAGGTTAGCCCAGCCTAATGTGTCCCTAAGAAAGGTGGGGTAACAATGGTTGCCAATGAAAATAATGAGTTAATACCCACAAGAACTATAATGGTTTGGAGAGTCTGTATGGATTACCAGAAGCTCAATAAGGCAACAAGAAAAGGTCACTTCCAACTGCCATTTATTGATCAAATGTTGGATAAACTTGTTGGGAAGGAATATTACTGCTTCTTGGATGGATATTCAAGGTACAATCAAATTGCTATAGCACTAGAGGATCAGGAGAAAACAATTTTTGCATGTCCATATGGTACTTTTGCTTTCAGAAGAATGCCATTTGGGCTATGCAATGCTTCAGCCACATTCCAAAGATGCATGATGGCCATCTTTATAGATATGGTGGAAAAATCTCTTGAGATATATGGATGACTTTTTAGTATTCGGAGAGTTCTTTGAAAATTGTTTATTAAATCTAGAAAGGGTTTTGGAATGCTATGAAGAAACAAACTTAGTGTTGAATTAGGAGAAATGCCATTTCATGGTCCAAGAAGGCATTGTTTTGGGTCATAAAGTGTCAAAGAAGGGAATTGAAATGGATAGAGCCAAGCTTAAGGTTATTGAGAAGCACCCACCACTAACTTCAGTAAGAGGAATTCGAAACTTCTTGGGTCATGCCAGATTCTACAGGAGATTTATCAAGGCTTTCTCTAAAATCACAAAGCCCTTGTGTGTACTTCTTGAGCATGATAGAGCCTTTGAATTCAATGCACAGTGCCAAAAAGCTTTTGAAGAGTTAAAGAAAGCACTTGTGTCAGCTCTAGAAATTGTTGCTCCAGATTGGTCATTACCATTTGAACTAATGTGTGATGCAAGTGACTTCATTGTGGGTGCTGTACTTGGGCAAATAAGAGGTAAAATTTTTCATTCAATTTACTATGAGAGCAAGATGTTGAATAATGCTCAGTTGAACTACACCACCATTGAAAAAGAGCTGCTAGCTGTAGTATTTGCTTTTGAAAAATTTCATGCTTCTCTTATGGGTACAAAGTTAATTGTGTACTAATCAAGTACTTAATCTTTAAGAAGGAGGCAAAACCAAGGCTAATTTGATGGGTCTTATTGCTCAAAGAGTTTGATCTCGAGATTAAGGACAGAAAAGGTGTAAAAAATCAAGTGGCAGATCATTTATCTAGGCTTAAGTCAAAGGATGAAAAGAGTGCTCATGAGCCTATTAGAGAGACATTCACAGATGAGCAACTCTTAGCCATGAAAGAAACTGCAACACCTTGTATGCTGATATTGTTAATTTCTTGGTAAACGATTTAACTCTACTTGATATGAGCAAGCAACAGTTGAAGAAATTCTTCCATGATGTCAAGGTTTATTGTTGGGATGAACCGTATCTGTACAGGCAATATGCTGATTTGATTTTGAGGCGATGTGTCCTTGAGGAAGAAATGAGGAGTGTTTTAGAGCATTGTCATTCAGCACCTTATGGAGGACATTTTGGAGGTTTTTGAACTGCAGCTAAGGTCTTATAGTCTGAATATTATTGGCCATCTCTATTTAAGGATGGACATGATTTTGTAAAGACTTATGACAGATGTCAGTGTACAAGAAACATCTCATAAAGGCATAAGATGCCTTTGAATAATATCTTGGAAGTTGAGCTCTTTGACATATGGAAAATTGATTTTATAGGTCCATTTCCTTCATCTTTTGGGAATCAATACATCTTGGTGGTTGTAGACTATGTTTCCAAGTGGGTTGAAGCTGCAGCATGCCCACAATTGATGCAAAGGTGGTGACTAAATTCCTTTAGAAGAACATTTTCACACGTTTTGGCACACCACGAGCCATAATGAGTGATGAAGGTAGCCATTTCTGCAACAAAGCATTTGAAGGGTTGTTGGCCAAGTATGGTGTGAAGTATAAAGTTGCTACAACATACCACCCTCAAACTAGTGGGCCAGTTAAGTTGTCCAATAGAGAAATCAAAAGAATATTGGAGAAAGTGGTGAATCCCAGCAGGAAAAATTGGTCATTACAATTAGATGATGCTTTTTGGGCCTATAGGACTACATTTAAGACTCCCCTAGATATGTCTCCATATCGGTTGGAGTATTATAATTACATAATAAAAGAGAAATCTTAAGTTACATTAAAGGGGATTTAGGTGAAAAGAGAATATACAACTAGAAAATATAGAAAAAGGCACAACACATAAGTCATATTCAAAAATTACAATCATATTTAAAATAACATTCTAATCACATTGGGGTAAAAAGGCCATAACTATGTACCATGCACTATACAGCACATAAAGGCATGCAAGTAGCCATAAGATATAATTGGATTTGATATTATTTTAACCACTTAAAAATTAGAAAGCCATTTAAACTGGTTGATTTTAAAATGAGGTCTAGATTTAGGTTTCCAATTATAACCCTTATTAACGTAAACATCAAATAAGTTTTCTATTCATTTTTAATTTCATTAAAATGAAACTATATATATATATATCACATATATATATAAATTAATCCAGGACCTCAATCAATTTATATGCATACAATTAATCTAGTAATTGAAATACATAAAAACACATAATTTGGTTTATGGTAAGATCTTTTGTCATGCTACAAAGGTATGACACTTACCATTGATTTACGGATTTCTTTGCATGGATCCTTAGTACCTTTAAGAGGATTTGTTTTAATTTTCTATTATGCATGCTCTTTTGAAACTCAATGATGGTATCAAAGCCACTTGCGAAACCTTAAACCAAATTATGTGTTTTGACAACTTTCTAATTTTTCCTTGCATACGAGCTAAATCATAAACACAATTCAAACTCGATCTAAATCATAAATGTAATTCAATAGGGTTGTGTCTTTATGGTATCCATATGAGCTAACTAAAAACTTTGATCTATGAATGAATTAGATGGAGCAATTCAAATTTCATGAAATGCTAGCAATAGGATCTATTTTGGTTCTATCTCTCTTGTATTCCTCTTATCTATGCAATAACTCAACAAAGTTGTGCTTTTGTGGTATATATATAAGCTAACCACAATCTCTGATTTGTGAATGAAATCGATGGAGTAATTGAACTCTCACGGAGTGCTAGCAATTAGATCTCTTTTGATTTTGTCTCTCTTGTATTCCTTTTATTTATGCACTAGATTATATAGCTAGGATTTTATAAGATTATATTTATAGCCAGTCTCTAACTAAAACACCTTAAGAGAGTTGAATACATTGGACTTGGATTATTAGCCGGGACCAATGAATAGTTCTAGTTAATAATTAGTCCATATGTAATATTACAGTTGAATACATTGGCCTTGGATTATTGGCTAGGTCCAGTGAATGGTTCTAGTCAATAATCAATCCAATGTATCATGATAATTGAATACATTGGCCTTCAATTATTAGTAAGGCCCAATGAATGATTTTAGTCAATAATCAGTCTAATGTATTATAACTTTAGTAAAAGTCAAATCATATAAGCCATCTCCCATTTAGGAGCTCTAGTCTAACCAAGAGTCCCAATAGTGCTACAATAACTCCAAATTTTTACTCACCCTTTGTGTGTGACCTTATAGGTTTTCATCACATTGGCAGTGACCCTAAAACCATATTTTGGAATGACAAATAGTAAGTGGTATCTACTAATATATGATTACTACCCAAGTGATGAGAATGTCAATGATTTGAGATAACCTTTTTATGACTAATGTTTCTATGTAATTTAGTCCCTTTGTCCTTGATATCTAGACTAAACTGAAGGTAAGGAAAGTGTCACCCTTTTAATAGTTCAATATATGTGTTTCTTGATCCTTGAGTTGACTAACCTATAAAAAAAATGAGATCAATATAACATATTGACTCACTTGAGCATGGCCATGCATTTTGTAGTCATACTTAATCAAGGGGCCTACAAATATCACTCCTCCCATGAAGGAGGGACAAAATCCCATCTAAGTCACTCGCATCTCTATGCATGATTAGTAATATATCCAATAACCAATTTTGTAGCCAACCCTATTATAGATGGCATTAGGTGGTATCAAAGTATATAACTTCTTATGAGGGAACCTTGGTGATCTCATTTCAAAGGACCACATACACCATTATCATTATGAGAATTTTCTTATGACACTCATATTATGATCCATGTAGTATTCTCATGGTGGGTCTATCCAATATACTTGTTCTCTAATATGTAGTCATGTGTTGGTTTGATATCTCGAATCCATGACCAGTAAAATTTGGTCATTAGCCAATATACATACTAGTCTCCATGTCCCATTGTTATCCCAATTCATAATAATACTTGACTAGGGACGTTTAATAATAATGTTTATAGAAACAACTATCTTATGGACACATGTTCATTCATCTTACACATATATAGAAAAAAACAAACATAATAATTTGAAAGGCCTCATTTATGTATAAAATAAAACACAACTCATATAATCATTCCATGATTGGCTTTTAGGGCATACACTAACATAAATCACTTGTTATTTTGAAATATTATTTCTAGTTACTTGGAGATACTATTTGGACATAACCTTAAACTACAAAAATAATCACATTCTTACTAATTATGTACCCTAGTGCACAAGTCCCATTGTTAACACCATATTCAAGAAGTAGTAAACTTTTTGAGTATGTTAATAGTTTTCAATGCTCATATTGTATAACCCCATAGGGTAAATCTAATTAGACTCAAACATGAACCTAGAAAAGTGGCCAATTGACAATGAGTTCATTCCCCAAGGGTAGACTAACCCTTAAAAGATAATTAATCCACCAATACGATCTCATAAGGTCGACTGATCATGTATAGTAAGTTAATTGAATGTCACCCGAGCTTATATAAGGAGACTTTCTGTAAAATTTAGAACTCTTATTTGCAAATGAATAGCTCCTTGAGGATTGTTACTTAGCAAATTAGGATTCTAGTTTGTGTTTTTCAAAGGTGTGAACCTAAGGTAAGGTTTTTACCTTAAAAAGGCTAATTTCTTATTTTAAGTTCATTTAGTTTTAATTTTGATCTTCTTTTTGTTTGTTTGGTTGTTGCAATATGTTTTCCTAATAGCCAAAGGTCAAGATTAATATTAAACATAGACTCATGCATTGTAGGTCCTAGAAGATCCTCTTTAATCAGGTGAGTGAGATTCTACTATCTAGCTCCCTTTTTATATAGAGTTATTATTTTCAAATTTACCCTAAACTATTTTGATGTGTTGAGTAGTGGAGATTAGGCCAAAGAAATCAAATAGGTGAAAATGAGCATATAGCATACATGGAAAAAATAGCATATGTAGGGAAAAATTAGAAAGTTATAACAGAATAGAAGATAAAGGTAGTTGAATGGAATCTAATAGGAAAGATAAAAAGGAATGAAAAGTTTCAAAGATGTTTTGTATTTAAGCAAAAGTATGCAAAGATGGCTCTAGAAGATCTATGTGGACTAGAAGATGTATCAATTATGGAACTATTTTTATTTCATCACATGACGACAAACTGTCGGTGATGAAGTATGGTGTAGGAGGGTACAAAATATAAAAATTTATAGAAATTTTTAATATCCTAAGGAACATATTAGCTATCATCAAATATCACTCTTCTAGTACTCACCAAATGTCGGTATAATTTTTTTGCAGGTCTTACAAGGTTGAAAGAATGAAAAAATCTTTGTTAGACAAGTTTATAAATAACCTATGATTATAATAGGATAATTGTATAGGTAATATTAGAGATAGTAAGTAAGGATAAGAAATCAGTTAGAAAGGAATTTTGGAGATGGATGTGTTTCATAAAATATGTTTATAGCTATGTTTACATATATATATTATGTATTATATGGATTATATATACATGTATGACCAAAATATTTTCATCTCAAAGATGGGTGAGCTTTTTCTACTCACTAGATACTTAGGTTGTACACAACCTATTTATTGAAAATTTTAGGTTAATGAATTATTGAAGCTATCTTGTATATTAGATACTTTAAAAATTACATGTGATTGAAATCTGGTACATGGTCCATTTGATAGATTTTAGTGGTTAGTGTCTATCCAGCCAAACAATGAATCCTAATTATGGACTTAATTTAAAAAAAAAAGGATTTATTTGTGTCAAAGAATTAGAAATTATTTGTTTAAAATGATTTTATGTAAATCTTGCCCAAAAGTTATATCTTCCTTATATCATGTTTTTAAATTATATAAAAAATTTTAGGAAATGATTGCTTATAGGTTCACAAGTCATCATTGGACGATTCATGTCAATCACACCCTTAGATTTTGGGATGTGACATCCATACATAAAATAACTATAACACAGGGTCATAGGTAATTTTCGTTAGAATTCCAACATGAAATGTAATTCTAATTATTCACAATCATGTAGTAGCATGAACTCCAAATTTTCACTTACTTGGTAACCTCTTAACACATAATATAAGTGTACTAAGATATGAATTATTTACTTACCTCTTTTTTTTTTTTTTTTTTGCTCCTCTTTGATGTTCAATTTCCCAAGAAAAAAGTTGTGTCATATAAATTCTCAAATCTAGACATTCAATTTACATTTTTATATTTCAAGTGTTTACATGATTCCCTTTTTCACACTTTTTAATTGAATTCATAATTCCACATTCATATATTGTAATTAATTCATAATTCAAACATGTTACTTTCACAAGTTTTGCAATATAAGATAGCACATAAATCACAATCTCCACTTGTGACAAAATTCCAATATGCTTTTTCATCTAATTTCAATTAACTCAGGTCACAAAACAATGTAAATTTAAGTTTACATCTAGACATAATAAGGTAGCACATAACACAACATAAGGAAAGTGAGCAGTTTACTCACTTTGGCATGCTTTTTTGAAGATTTAGTTATTCCAAATGCATTGTCAAGCTACAAATCTTGAATTTAGTTTAGCAACTAGAACAACTAACACAAGAATCAATTTCTCATTTTTCACCATACTAAGACTAAATCTACACACTCTAACTCAAGGATTCCAAATTAGGAATAAAAATGAGAGCCTATAACTAGGGTTTTTGGATGGAACCAAGAATTGATGCCAATTTGCCAAATTTCTCCCCTTGAAGTTTTCACTAACAATCTATCCTAAGGAAAAACAATTGAAGAAACCTAACACATTAGTAAATTAGATTTTTTTAGGTTCCCTTTAACATTTTTAAATTAGAAAATTTATTAATTCAACCATCAAGAATCCAATGAGGCTTATCCATTCCTAAAAAAGTTGGGAATTGTCCATTCTAAACTTAAGGTAGGTAGATCTTTTTGGGTTATGGAGGAAATTGAGCAAGGTTGTTTTGCTACCGCTTGCTCCACTCATTGTTAGCAGACTTGGCTACAATTGGGTTGTAATGTCCCAAATAATTTAAATGAAATCTTTGGTAATATTTGTGTATATGTACACATACACATATAAATAAAAGAAGTAAGAATTTGAAAATGAGCAATTTAGAAATTTGAGAAGTTTATGGTAATTACCCTTATTATTGTTTTTTTTTTAGAATAAGAAGTGTTTTAGTATGACAAGAATTAATTAATTTATTTTGTAATTTAGAATGGATTCTTTTAGCAATTGTTTTTAGTTTCAAAATTTCTTTTACCTTGTCCATTTATTTACTCACTTAAATTATATATGTTTTTTTTTTTACATTTCACAAACATATTTGCCCTTATTTTATCTTTTGAGTTGAAAAAGGTAATTTTATTTTTTTAGAGAAGAAAACATTAAAACTATATGAACTTTTTGTCTTAAAATTAGCTAACTCTTACTAAAACTATGTCTCCTTGGGCTTTGTGTTAAACTCCTCCTTCAGCTCACTTATGCAAAATGCATAAGCTTATTTTTACTTGTATCTTCTTCATGACAATGCCCTCGCACAATAGAAGAAGAAGCAAAACCCAACCAATTGTCTTGAAACTCAACTATGGTTGCCCTACTTAGTTCAACAGCTCAGTCATTATTCCACCTCTAGCTTCATCTTATTGCCGGTGTTGTGCAACAAGGAAGTGTCACTTATATGCTCTATTTAACTAGCACAACTCTACCATGAGTGGTTATGTTTTAGCTCATCTTGAGCAATCTCCTTACTCCCAAAAGATTGGTAAGTTCAATCCCAAATACAATTTAAATGTTTTATTTTGTTTCCTAGAGTTTTTAAGATAGAAAGATAAGAAAAACCTGACCCCAAAATATAGACAAAATAAAATTTATTGCTTGTTGTTGGACAACAATTGGGAATTTTTTTGTTAAGCAAGCAAAACTGTTAATAATTTCAATTTACCCAAGAGTAGTCGATATGTTTTCTTAAGGAAACTTGTAACTTGAAGATTTTAGAAATTTTTAACTAGAGATGGTATAGAATAATTACAGATAGTTAAAAGATTTTAAGTAAGGGTTAAGACTTATATTGCCTTTGAAACCATGTCTAATGTTAGATTGAAGCTTAATGGTCAAATTGGCTTTATGTTTAGGAAATTAAACATCAAATAGGAATAAAAAAATTAAGGTAAGTAAATAGCTCATCACTTGTGCATATGTGTTAGGTGTTGTCTTGTTTAATTTAATGAAAAGATTAAGGTAATTGAAACCATCAAAATGATTGTGACCTTAAAATAATTAAGGTAAAATTTGTGGATATATTAAAAATTGAATGTATGCAACTTGTGAGTGTGGGATGGTGAATTTTTCATTGTTAGAACATGCTCAAATTGAAGGTTAAACCCTTGAAGGAAGTTTTATGGGAAACTCCATAATGCAATGAAATTTAAATTGACAATGACCATTAAGTGTTAGAGGAATAAAGGGAGTTAAATTGTTTGGAGAGATAAGGAGCTTGGAGATTGAATTTAAAATACAAATTGCAAATGAAAATTGCTTAAAGAAAGTTACCTATGGATTTCAACTTCAATTTATAGTGATATGTTCTATTTTTCACATTAAAAGTGCTTATGTGGTTTGGTTGTTAATTACCTTGGAATTGCCAAGGTTTTTTCTAGTAAATGTGTTGGGTTGATGATTATCTTTTGTCTATGACATGGAATGATTAAAGCAATCCTACATGGAATGCTTAGAAAGTTAAGTAGGCTTTGATTTGATTATGAAATATTGTACTGGATAAATATTTAAATTGAATAGTTAAATTTTGGGTTCATTTCTCTTTCATTACCTATTCATGCATGATGCTCCTTGTAAATTATGTCTTATGTATAATAAATGATTAGTTCCATTGTTCTTGTTGTTATATCAAATGGTACGATTGTATGATGGTAAGATGGCAATGATAGTTGATATCTGGAAATATATTTTTAATAGTGAAATGTGATAGATATAATATGAGTGAAAGATTTACTTATTGGATTTCTTTGAAACTCATTATATTTTGTTTAAAACCCTTTTTAAAGCCTTTGGATGCCATTACTCTTTCGGTTAAAGAGAGTTGGATTAAAGCCCGTCCTTTGATTAAATAAATCTATGGTTGGAAATGAGTTTGGCCAGGTGAAGCTTTGCCTTAGATAGGCCTAACCTGTATTACAAGACAATAGCCTGAACCTAGCCTATTAACCTATATAAATACTTTAAATCAGACTTGGCTTGGCCTTTTTAGAAAGCTTGGCTTAGCCCAGTAACTTATTTAAAGGCTTACATTCACAAGATAAGCCCTTAAATAGGCCAAGGCTTAAATGTTCAAATGGCCAATGGCATATTTAGGCCTACATATGCATAAAATAACATGAACCTAATGCTACAAAAAATATTTTGAAAAGTTGTGTAAGTTAAAATCTTACCAAAACAAAATTAAAACACTAGAAAACAAAATTTTGGAAGTTAAGATCTTGAAAATGACTTGGAGCATATGAAAATATTGAACACTAGGTGAGGTTTTTTTTTTTGAAGATAATTTAGTAATGGGCCAAGCATTAAGAGTATAAAAACTAATAAGGTTTCAAAAAATATAGGCATGATAGGTTTTTCCATATATTAAATACAAACCTTAAAAAAATTGTAAACAGGCTGCTTAATAAGCCAATAGGCCAAGCTTTAAAAAATTGGTTTAGCCTATTTAATTAAACAAGTCTACATATTAGCCTTGACTTAGTTTATTTAACTAAATAGACTAGACCAAGCTGAGCTTATACCAAGTTAGGCCATAGGCCCTCAATAAGTGGCCTAGTCCATTTCCACCCTTAGATAAATCCAATGGATAAAAATTGAAGGCACATTACTTTGGGAAATCACTTTTGGTAGTTCGGTCAACTTATATTGCATATGTAATAGCAAATGTTGTTTATGGGGATTGTATGTATTTCATGTGTCTATTGAGTATATATGAAGTCTCTATTGTGTTATAGATTATAAAAAAGGGATGCCCTATTTCTATGTAGGTGCCTATTGAAATTGTCTGAAAACAAGAAGAATTCTATCAAAATTTTGTAAAATATCTTTGAAATTATATATAAAATGTTCATATTTTGATGCAAATTTTTGGTATTGTTTTACTTTATTTCTTGAAAATGAGTCTTGTTTTGTTGATTTTACTTTGTGTTAAACAAGTTTATAACATTGGAAGGTTTGTGGGAAATTGTCATCATATGATTTCCTATGCAAGTCATGCTTCCAAGTTGGGGTGTGACATAAATGCTTCTAGCCAATACTCGCAAGGCCAAATAGTCCAATAGTTATCGTGAGCACACAAGTAGAAAGGGTCATTGGTCTGATTCAAGAAAATAAGGAAATGAAAATTTTGATAGTAAGTCTGATACAAGGCTAAAGATAATAGGATTCTAAAAAAAATTAACATGTATGCTTTGTTTCTTTTTTTTGTTTTAAAATAAAATAAATTTTGTGATGTGAAATAAATTGGTACAAACATAGAAGTGTGTAGTTCATATAAAAATTAATGTAGAAATATGCTTAGGTCACAAATTATTTACACTAAATAAACACATCTTCTAGATTTAATGTCATTAAAACTAGTTTATTAATAATACACTTTATGTAACTAAAATAATTTAAAACAATATTTTAAGTATACTTCAGTTAAATATAGGATCTAACTTAACAAAGTACAATAAATATACGGACAAGACTTCTACACCCTAATTAATTTTTTAGAGCATATGCACCTTGGTTAAGTTTTATACCAGATTTTAAAATGTGCTTCGATTACTGGAATCATAGCCATTAATTCTTTATAACCAGTCAAAATAACTATTTAATCATTTTATATTAACATTGATTACCTAAAATCATTGCAGATTAACATTGATTTCCCAATAATAAATATAATATTATTTAAATATTTTTTCTTCAATAATATTTAAAATATTTATTTTTAACATATTGGCACACATTATCTTTTACATATATTTATTTTAAAATATTATTTTTAGTTCTAATTCCCAAAACCAAAGTCTTCCTCCATTAATAAAATAACTTTTTGAAAATTGATAACATTGATTTCTATGCTTGAATTAAATAAAAGCTAAAGGTTCAAAAACCTACTAAACTAGTTGCTTAACAAATCTCTCACCATTTGATTATTTTTTCTTAAATCTTATGGTTAAAAAATCGCCCGTGTATCCGGAATATGGGTGCCCCTCATATTAATAATGTATTCTAGTTCTAGCCTAAATGTACATAGGTTTTAAAATCTAAATTATTAAACTTAAGGAATACTTAGAGTGTGTTTGGCAAGGCTTTTAAGCTAGCTTATAGCTTATTTGACTAGTTTATAAGCTTGTTTGACTAATTAGCTCTGTTTGGTAAAGAAGCTTATTGAACTAGCTTATAGCTTATAACTTTTCTTCAGACGCTAGTTGAAGTAGCGTCTGAAGAGCTTATGGCTTTTCAAAAATCCTTTTTCCTTTTTTGCCTTTCAGCTTATAAGCTCCCGTGGAAAGCTTCCTGGAAAATGCCTTGCAGCCCAAGCTTCCTGGAAATGCTGTGAAGCTTATTTTTTAATTTCCAAAATCTAATTTATTTTATATTAATAATTATAAAATAATA